>CAUYQU010058652.1:0-18575 GCA_963574635.1 Cheracebus regulus | reverse complement strand
CTAAAAACTTACCAAAAAGTAAAGAATATCACGACAATGAAGAATTTACATCAACTAACGGGCAAACAGCTAGTTAGCCTTAAATAACAGTATTAAACTCACATATATCAATATTAAGCCTAAACTTAAATGGATTAAATGTCCCAATCAAAACATACAGTTAGACAAACTGAATAAAAAGTTAAAACCCATCAGTACGCTGTATTCAGACATTTCTTATAGGCAAGGACACACAAAGACTTAACATAAAGGGACAGAGGGAGATTCACCAACCTAATGGAGAGCAAAAAAAAAAAAAAAAAAAAAAAAAACTCGATTTGAACTCAGACCTGGAACAAGCAAATTTAATATTTACAGAACTCACCACCCCATATCCACAAACATATATTTTTTTCAATATCATATCATACCTATTCTAAAAGTGAACACATAATAGGAAATAAATCACTTTTTAGTAATTGCATAAGCATTTCACAGATTTAAATCCTGAGCAATACAGCAAGATTCTCGTTCTCTCTCCCCCTTTCTCTTTCTCTTTTTTTCTCTTTTATTATTCTTTCTCTTAAAAAAAAAAAGAGAAATGTTTCCCAAAAACTAAACCCCCAAAACACAGATACAAACACACACACACACACACACCCAAATACACACAAAAAATCATACACATATGCATAAACGTATACCCTAAAAAAAAAAGAAAGAGAAAGAAATCAAAGTTTTTTTCATCCCAAAATACATTTCCTTTACATATTTTGAAATGTCCCTGCCGAGCTACACCCTGGGCGTGGTTTATATTCTATAGAGAATCCCTTTCCCTTCCCAAGTCTTATTCTGATCCTGAAGAGATTAGCTAAGAGTCTAGTACCTTTTAAAGGTGTGAATAGGGAACATTTGCGATCTATTGCCTCTGAGGGCAGCCACCTTGAGACTTCATCAACCCCTTATCTTAACCCAGACACTCCTTTCAATTGATTTCAGGCTTTTAGATAATAACTCTTTCAACCAATTGCCAATCAGAAAATCTTTGAATCCACCTATGACCTATAAGCTTCGTCCTTTCCAGGCCAAACCAATGTGTACTTCACATGTCGGTTGATGTCTTATGTCTCCCTAAAACATAAAAACCCAACTACCTTGGGCTTGTATTATCAGGACCTTCTGAGACTGTGTCCTGGGTCATGATCCTTAACCTTGTAAAAATAAATCTCTTAACTGATTGAGACCTGTCTCATATACTTTTTTGGTTTACAGTTCCAAGGGAGAATGACCAGCGCCTGGCAAACTGCAAGAGCCTTAACAGGGCCCTTCCTTCTGTGGTCCCAGTGACAAAACCCTTCTAATCTGTGCTCTTGAAAGGTGGAAACTCGGCCGGGCGCGGTGGCTCATGCCTGTAATCCCAACACTTTGGGAGGCCGAGGCGGGCGGATCACGAGGTCAAGAGATTGAGACCATCCTGGCCAACATGGTGAAAAAATAAATAAATAAAGATGAAAACTCAAAGGAGCGTATTAGCATGGGTCACTTCCCAACCCATTTGACCCAAATCCTTTATTCCCACCTCCCAAACCCCTTCACTCTACTATTTCCACCCCAGAGTTAGAGCTTAAACTGCAAATAACATGGCAGATCTGCTTCTCAAGGGAAATTGACATTCTTGGGTGTTTAATCAGGGGTTTTTATGAGTTAAGTAATCCTATCATCCCATGAAGAATTTCTGAAAGATCCCAAGCTGATAACAGGGAAGTGTCCTCAGCAATGCCAGTCAAAGCTATTAATTAAGCAATGAATAAAGCAGTATTGACAAAGAGATGGGGTTTACAGCAGCATCATCAAACATGTAGAATGCTAGCCACATAGGTATCTTTTAAGAAAAAAAAAGATGACATTAATTTTAATATATTTGTTTTTCATCATATATTTAATCCAATATGTCAAAAATGTCATTTTAATCAGTAAACAATAGCAAAAAAACAAAAAAAAATATATTCCTTGTTCCTACTAAGTCCTCAAAATCCAGTGTGTAGTTTATACTTACAGCACATCTGAGTTTGGACTAATACATTTGTTTCAGAGGCCACTTGTGATAAAACAAATGCATGTCATGTTTTATACCAGTTCTCCAACATCAACCGGACATCCAACAATTCAGTTCAAGTTTGACGCTAACTGCCCAGATTTAGCATAGATTCCACAAGTTCAGGTCTGTCCTCAAGACTGCCCACTTCAAACACGAGCTGCAAGTTCCCAGGGCCACCAGAACTTCTGACCAACCAGCTATAAATATGAATGTTTCCACCCTCATCCTTAGATTCAGTAATTTGCCAGAACAAATCAGAGAGCTCAGAAAAACACTTTACGTACATTTACAGCTTACTTCTAAGAAGTGCGCCTCAGGATCAGCCCAAGGGAGGAGATGGTCAGTATGGAGGGAGGCAGCACACCACCTTCCCAGCACCGATGTGATCACAACCTGAAGGCACGCCTTATCTCATTATTCGAGAGTTTTTACAACCCAGTCTCCAGTTACCCTCCCTCCCCTGCAGTTGGCGGTGGCCTGGAAAGCTCACTTGTTTAGTCTTTCAGATGATCAGCCCACATCTTTAACCTATGTAGGGACCCCACCGTGGATCACCTTGTTAGCATAAAGTCAGGTGTTGAAGGGCAGTGATGCATAATAAAAGATACTCCCAAAGGGTGGGGTATGGTAGGAATAACAAAATATCACTTGGGAAATTTCTAGGGTTTTAGAAAACTGTGTGCTTGGAACACAGAAAAAAGAACAAATATATTTTGTACTATACCACAACTAGCCTTATTTCCATTGCTACCACACTAAACAATGCATATTTACAGCAAA
This sequence comes from Cheracebus regulus, assembly GCA_963574635.1. Lineage (NCBI taxonomy): Eukaryota > Metazoa > Chordata > Mammalia > Primates > Pitheciidae > Cheracebus > Cheracebus regulus. Next base: position 15,718 of record CAUYQU010058652.1, on the reverse strand, counting down.
TAGCTGGCTCACAGTAGAGCCTGGGGCGGGAAGAGCTGGGTGGCAAGAGACCTGGGTTCTAGTGCTGCTCTCTTCTAATCTAATCTATGACCTTGAACTAGTCCTTTAACTTTGCTGGGCTTTCACTTACAAAATGCAGGACCCAGATGATCTGTTACTTTGTGATTCCAAATATTTACCTTGGCAAGGACTCAGTTTCCAAACTGAGATTTAAAGGATTTGCTGAAAAATCCAAATCATCTAAATCAGTGCTTCTCAAATTATAATGCGTATATGAATCATCTTGTTAAAATGAGATTCTGATTCAGCAGGTTTGAGGTGGGGCTTGACATTCTGCTTTTCTAATGAGGCCAGTGCTGCTGGTCCAAGGACCACACTTGGAGTAACAGAAATGTGTCTCAGTCCTCTGAGAAGCAGATGCCACATAGGCAGAAACAGGGGAGGCTGGAAGAGCCAAGAGACCATGATGCAGGTGTGATCCTTGTGAAAAAGAAAGGGAAGAAAGGAAAGCTGAGTGGAGGAGACTTGGTTTCAGTGTGGTTCTAAGGAAGTTCATCCTTGAGCCATCAGGGGAATCCTGCAGTTTCCAAGAATGGGCCTTCCTAGGATCCCTGCCATGCTCAGTCATTGGCTAGGAGCAGTCCATGGGAAGCATGGTCTTGCAAACACGTAATAGATTTCAGAATATACTAGCTGAGGCCGGTAGTCAATGACAGTCCCTGCAGTCAGAGATCTGAGAATTCTTTTCATGGTTGTCAATGTTAAAGTTATCAGAGTCAAAATGGAGTCACTTAAAAAAAAAAACTGATAAATTGAGCCAGGGAAGGCTATGAAGAGAAAGTTCTCATGCATAAATGCCTGATGACAAAAACTATCACAAAAAAAGCTGCAAAAATTGCAACCTTACACAAAAATACTCCTGTGAAGGCATCTGTCCAGCAACTGCCTGTCCAGTCTTGGATTAGTGTCACCCTTGTTACTGGTCCTTGTAGCCAGGATAATTATCTCAAAACAATTATGTAATGATCCTCATTTTTCCTTTAAAAACTTTTGTGTTCCTTTACCTCCCTGAATACGCACTACTATCATGTTATATACGTATTCCCATTGCAATGCCTTTGATATAGTTTGGATGTGTGTCCTCACCCAAACCTCATGTTGAAACGTAATCCCCAATTGGAGGTGGGGCCTGGTGGGAGCCGATTGGATCATGGGGTTGGATTTCTCATGAATGGTTTAGTACCATCAACTTGGTACTATTCTCATGACAGTGAATCAGTTCTCATGAGGTTTAAAAGTGTGTGGCATCTTCCCCCTCACTCTCTTGCTCCTGCTCTGGCCATGTGACATGCACGCTCCTGCTTGGCCCTCTACCATGATTCCTCTACCATGACTGTAAGCTTCCAGAGGCCTCTCCGGAAGTAGATGCCACTGTGCTTCGCATGCAGCCTGCAAACCATGAACCAATTCAACTTCTTAAAGGTGTTTGTTGTTGTTGTTGTTGTTGTTTTCAGACAAGGTCTTGCTGTGACACCCAGGCTGTAATGGCAGTGGCACAATGACAGCTCACTGCAGCCTTGACCTCCTGGGCTCAAGCAATCCTCCCATCTCAGCCTCCTGAGTAGCTGGGACTACAGGTGGGCACCACCATGCCCAGCTAATATTTTGATTCTTTTTTTTGAGACAAAGTCTCACTCTGTCACCCAGGCTTAAGTGCAGTGGCATGATCTTGGCTCACTGCAACCTCTGCCTCCCAGGTTCAGGCAATTCTCCTGCCTCAGCCTCCTGAGTAGCTGGGATTTCAGGCATGTGCCACCACGCCCAGCTAATTTTTATGTATTTTTTTTTTTAGTAGAGACGAGGTTTCACCATGTTGGTCAGGCTGGTCTTGAACTCCTGACCTCGTGATCCACCCGCCTTGGCCTCCCAAAGTGCTGGGATTGCAGGCATGAGCCACCGCACCTGGCTTATTTTGATTCTTTTATAGATACAAGGTCTCACTATATTGCCCAAGATGGCCTTAAACTCTTGGGCTCAAACACTCCTCCCAACTTGGCCTCCCAAAGTGCTAGGATTCCAGGCATGAGCCACCGCACCTGGTCTCAGGTGTTTCTTTATAGCAATACAAGAACAGATGAATACAGCTCTATTAAATAAACATCATTTTCTTTTAGAGAGCCTTTGTATTATTTAGGGTGACATAAATGGTGTCCAGAAGCAGGACCTGAAAAAGAGTATCAGAAAGAATTACTGATTCTTGGAACTAGTTTGCAATACTCACCTGAGCCCTCTGAGCACTCCATTTCTATGGCTCACTTTTTCTGTCCTGGTGGGTTTCTAAAAAGAAAACCTGTTTTCTGCCCTGGTGCATTTTCTCTCAAGTCAACCGTCCTGCTTTTCAGCAGAAGCTCTTGACTTTGAAGCAGAGTTGTTGTCTGGGGTAATACCCGAGGTTCATTGCCTCATGCCAAGAAAATTAAGAACAGGGACACACACAAGGAGTGAGTTTAAGAGCAGAGGTTTACCCGGCAAAAGAAAGAGAAAAACAGCTCTGCCCTTTGAGAGAGATGGTCACCCAAATGGCACTTCCAGCCCATGCTGCACCAGATTTTATAGACAGGCTTGAGGAGGTGGTGTCTGATTACATAGGGCCCAAAGATTGGTTGGCCCACGTGTGATATTACATAGCTTCCAGGGAATCTGGCCACCCCACTCTAATCTTATTACACAAATGAGGTCTTTGCGTGGCTGGCTCCATCTTGTCTGCTCCTTACTGTACATGTGGCTGGCAAAGAAAAGGACTGATGAAACAGCCATGTTGGACATGCCTAGCCCCAGGTAGCCTTTTCCTATTGACACAGCTGCTGGCATTCACCCATCCAAGCTCTACCTTGCTTGTGTATGTGTGCAGCTCAATTTTACAGGATGCTTTTTCTTAGAAAAGAAAAATGATTTGGGGGCTACTTTTTTTTAAGATGAAGTCTTGCTCTGTCGCCCAGGTTAGGGGTGCAGTGGTGCCATCTCAGCTCACTGCAACCTCCGCCTCCCAGGTTCAAGTGATTCTCCTGCCTCAGCCTCCTAAGTAGCTTGGATGACAGGTGCGCACCACCATACCCAGCTAACTTTTGTATTTTTAGTAGAGACAGGGTTTCACCATGTTAGCCAGGCTGGTCTTGAACTCCTGACCTTGTGATCCCCTCCCCATCTTGGCTTCCCAAAGTGCTGAGATTACAGGCATGAGCCACCGTGCCTGGCCAGGTTTTCCTTTTAATGAAAGGTAGGAGGCTGGACACAGTAGCTCATGCCTGTAATCCCAGCACTTTGGGAAGCCAAGGTGGGCAGATCATGAGGTCATGAGATGGAGACCATTCTGGCCAACATGGTAAAATGCTGTCTCTACTAAAAATACAAAAATGAGCCAGGTGTGGTGGCAGCTCCTGTAATCCCAGCTACTCGGGAGGCTGAGGTAAGAGAATCGCTTGAAGCCAGGAGGTGGAGGTTGCAGTGAGCGGAGAACGTGCCATTGCACTCCAGCCTAGGAGACAAGAGCGAGACTCCGTCTAAAAATAAAAAATAAAAAAACAAAAAACAAAGGAAAACTTTACCGAGGACTTTCTTACCCTCACTATCTGCCTAAATAATGTCTTCTTAACTCTTATATCAACTTTATTCAGGATGTGGTTTATTATAAAGCCACCTTTAATAAAGGACTGTACATCCTCCTGGAATGACAAAAAGGTTTTTTATCTTTTTTGGTTTAAAGACAAATGTCGTTTCTGGATTGAGTACTCTGGTTTCTCCAGAATCTATGTTGCCTGCAAGACACGTCTTCTCCGGTAAATTTACTTTTGTTTCTTTTTGCATTGTGATAATACTGAGTGTCAACTTGATTGTATTGAAGAATCAAAGTATCGATCCTGGATGTGTCTGTGAGGGTGTTGCCAAAGGAGATTAGCATTTGAGTCAATGGGCTGGAGAAGGCAGACCCACCCTTAATCTAGGTGGACACCATCGAATCAGCTGCCAGCACAGCTAGATAGATATAAAGCAAGCAGAAAAACGTGCAGAGAGATTGCCTAGCCTCCCAGCTGCATCTTTCTCCCGTGCTGGACGCTTCCTGCCCTAGAACATCCGACTCCAAGTTCTTCAGTTTTGGGACTCAGACTGGCTCTCCTTGCTCCTCAGCTTGCAAATGGCCTATTGTGGGACCTTGTGATCATGTGAGTTAGTACTTAATAAACTCCCCTTTATAGATATCTGTCTATCCTATTAGTTCTGTCCCTCTAGAAAACCCTAATACATGCATGCGTAATTTTTTTTCTTCATTCCTGGGTTAAAATTTTTGTGAACACTCTTTTCTTGGTTTCATTTTGGTTTGGTTACATGGATCTGTAAATGATTTGGCTCCTTTCCCTTGCTTGTTTCTAAAAATCTTCTGAGAGCAAAAATAAATATTCTAAATGGCAGGTTCTGGAAGGCTATTTAAAAGCCACTAGGACAGTCAACACTATTTAAAACATGGGTCCAAACTCTTGACATTCTCTGACAGGATTTACAGGATTTTCTTTGCTCTCAATGGAATACCAAGGTTTTGTGAGACTCCAGCCAGCTACATATTATGGCCTATTCTCGTGAATATATTTAAACTAATGGGCCAGGTGCTATGGCTAAAGCCTGTAATCCCAGCACTTTGAGAGGCAAAAGCAGATAGATCACTTGAGCCCAGGGGTTTGAGACCAGCCTGGGCAACATGGCAAAGCCCCATCTCTACAAAAAATATAAAAATTAGGTAGGCATGATGGCATGCACCTGTCATCCCAGCTACTTGGGAGGCTGAGGCAGGAAGATCAGTTGAGCCCAGGAGGTTGAGGTTGCAGTGAGCCATGATCACACCACTATACTCTAGCCTGGGCAACAGAGCAAGACCTTGTCTCAAAAATAACAACAACAACAAATACTAATGGACAGATCATATCAAGGGAAATTCAGAGCTCAACTGGTCATTATTTGAACTCTCTAAAAAAGAGGGCTGGGTGTGGTGGCTCATACCTGTAATCCCAGCACTTTGGGAGGCCAAGGCAGTTGGATTGCTTGAGGCCAGGAGTTCTAGAACAGCCTGGCCAACATGGTCAAATCCCATCTCTGCCAAAATTACAAAAATTAGCTGGGCATAGTGGTGCATGCCTGTAATCCCAGCTACTTGGGAGGGCGAGGCACAAGAATCACTTGAACCTAGGAGGCGGAGTTTGCAGTGAGCTGAGTTCATGCCACTGTACCCCAGCCTGGGTAACAGACTGAGACTCTTGTCTAGAAAAAATTAAAATTAAAAAAATAAGAGTCATAATTTGAACTCTCTAAAATACACTACAACTATAGTGTTAACATATAACTATAGTATGTTAACACTATAATGTTACCACAGTCTACCCCCTTGTGCCACACAGATCTTTACTGTCCACCAGGTTCAGGGAGAAGTTCCTCCCCATTTCCCTTGGGCCTCTGTTCCCAAGCAGAACTCAGAATAAAGCAGGAGGTCTGTGGGACTAACTATAGCACCTACCAACGAAGTTAATCTTGGAGCTATAACTGGCATTCATCCTCTACCTCTTCAGCTATCTATTCTGAATTCCCCTCACCCTCAACAATCTCCTCAGATGTTGGTTGCTTACCTGGTGGTGTGACCCAAACCTTTATTCTAGAGGTGAGGGGAGGGGAGAGGAGGGAAGGGGAGGGGATAAATGCTAAATAATCAAACTCTTCTCAGGGTTGCTGCACATCCTTTCACAATTACAGTGGGGTTATCTGGAGGTGCCCAGTGGATCACATGGGCTCCATACACATTCCTCCTGCCCCCATTATGCAGAAGCAGCCTTGCCCCTTCCTGTTGATCAAGGTCAGTTATCCCTTCCAGTATGATGACTATTCTTCTTGTCTGCTGGTTTCTGATCATAAAGAATCCCAAGTGTCTGTGGCAACCACAAACCATAGTTTGATAGGACCCTTCCTATTATAGTGTCCTCCAGTTAAGTGCTGTGCTGTGTGGAATTCCATGCCTTTCGATCTGGCATTCTGTAAGTCCCTGGAAAGTGATGCTAAGTAAGGCTCTGTGGTGAGGAAAGGCAATCCTATGTCCAGAATAAATTTCTATCCCTGTAAAGATGAACCATTGTCCCTCCCAGAATGAAAAGGGCCTGACGCAGTTGACTTGCCCCAAGTGATGAGTTGGTCTCAAGGAACAGTGCCATTTCAGGGGCTCAGCATTGGTCTCTCAGAAGAGTCTAGGGGACATTCAAAGGCCCCTAGACTCTTCTGCCATATCATATCACAGTGATCTCCAAAAGGCCTCTTAAAGAGGGGCCATGATGATGCTTTGAACTCCAAGTATTAATGTTAACTCAAACTCTACATCTACTACTCCTCAAAATGTCTTGTTATCCCCATTTATCTAGTGAATCATCACCTAAATGGCCATAGGTCCCTTTGGTGGGGGGGAATGAAGGAATCATCATGATATATACTTGCTGCAATTCTGCAAGGCCCTTCTTCTTAGAGAAATGGCCACCCCTTTAGTCAATGGCTCCCACACCTAAGCTAATTTTCAGATATGGAACCATTCATTTCTAAGGGAAGCACCTGTCAGGAACAATGGGCAGGGAGGCCAGAGAGGTTGGGAGGGCTATCAGACCATGATGGGGTGGACCACTATGAAAGAGAGAGGGAAGGAAGGTTAGATGGCAAAGTCTTAGGCTGCAGTACACATTTAAGAGAGTGGCAAGGTCACTGGGGAGTTCTGGTGCTAAAACTGGCTGTCAGGCCAGGCGTGGTGGCTCTCACCTGTAATCCCAGCACTTTGGGAGGCCAAGGCAGGTGGATCACCAGAGGTCAGGAGTTCAAAACCACTCTGGCCAACATGACGAAAACTCATCTCTGCTAAAATATAAAAATTAGCCAGGTATGGTGGCATATGCCTGTAGTCCCAGCAACTCAGGAGGTTGAGGTAGGAGAATCCCATGAACCGGGGAGGCCGAGGCAGGTGGATCACCAGAGGTCAGGAGTTCAAGACCAGTGTAGTCAACATGATGAAAACTCATCTTTACTAAAATATAAAAATTAGCTGGGTATGGTGGCACATGCCTGTAATCCTAGCTACTCGGGAGGCTGAGGTAGGAGAATCCCATGAACCAAGGAGACAGCAGTTGCAGTGAGCTGAGTTTGTGCCACTGCACACCAGCCTGGGTGACAGAGTGAGACTCCATCTCAAAAAAAAAAAAAAAAAAGGCTGGGTACAGTGGCTCACGCCTGTAATCCCAACACTTTGGGAGGCCGAGGTGGGTGGATCACAAGGTCAGGAGTTCAAGACCAGCCTGGCTAACATGGTGAAAACCCATCTCTACTAAAAATACAAAAAAATTAGCCAGGCATGTTGGCACATGCCTGTAATCCCAGCTATTCAGGAGGCTGAGGCAGTAGAACCGCTTGAACCCAGGAGGCAGAGATTGTGGTGAGCAGAGATCACACCATTGCACTCCAGCCTGGGTGACAGAGCTAGACTCTGTCTCAAAAAAAAAAAAAAAAAAATTCTGCCAAGGGAGTTTTGCATATCCCAAGAATGGACCTGCCTTAGTCATTGGCTGGAAGCCATTAGCCTCAGTACAAACAGCGATAGATATCAGAGCAGCTGGGACCACTGGATTATAATTATCCCCACAGTCTGAAATAGGTGGTTTTTTATGGTTAATATCAAGGGTCTAGGGATTTATCTCTTTTGGAGTTCCACACCTATGGGAACAAAGGTGTCAGCATTTTCTACCTGAAGTCAGTATACACTGAAATTTCTGGTTCTGCCACCAGCTTTCTGGCCTTGGGTGGTTCCTAACTCCTCTGAATCTCATTTTCTTCATCTGTAAATGAGGATTAAAAACAGAAATGATATATGTGAAAGTATCCAGCAAAAAAATGGATTCTCAATAAATTGTTGGTTGAAACATCTAGTACATATTGGGCACTGAACTGCTCCCAAGGAATCTCTGGATAAGTACAGTACGGTTCAGGTCCCAAAGAACTCACAACCTAAACTAGACACAGACTATTTGTTGTACGCAGAATAATACCCCCCTTCCAGAAGATGTCCATGTTGTAATCCTTGAAACTTGTGAAAATGTCATCTTACATGGCAAAGGGGAATTAAGGTTACAGGTGAAATTAAGGTTGCTGATCAGCTGACCTCAAGACATTATCCTGGATGGGTCCAATGTCATCACAAGTGTCCTTATAAGTGGAAGTGGGAGGCAGAAGCAAATGTCAGAGAAAGACCCAATAGGAATCTCAATAGGAGAAAGACTTAATGAGCAGTTTCTGGCCTTGAAGATGGAAGGAGGATGTGAGCCAAGGAATGTGGCAACCTCTGGAAGCTAGTAAAAGCAAGAAAATGGATTCTCCCTCAGAGCCTCAGAAATGAATATAGCCCTGCCAACACCTTGATTTTAGCCAAGTAACATCCATTCTGGACTTCTGGTCTCCAGAAGAGTAAGAATAAATCTGTATTGTTTTAAGCTGCTAAATTTGTAGTAATGTGTTACAACAGCAATAGGAAACTAATAGGGCTCAATAATGAACCACAGTGATTCGTGCAATCACATTGTACTCATGCAGTATCCGTGTACAGGGGGCAGGAGCTCAGAACAAGGAAATTGGATGGGGAATGGCCTAGGGAGAGGTAAGAGCGAGGCAGAGGGGCAGAGGTGCAATGTGATATGCAGAGGAAGCTGCTGCAAGGCCAAGGGGGACACTCACACACGCAACACAAAGAAGGGCACACATGTTCACACACATACCACACCCTAGTGATATTGGCACTTACGCATGCAGACTCTTTCTGACATAGGCCCACCCACTGCCTGGATTCTACCTGTTTTTGGTGACCTCTCTTGTATTAGTCCATTCTCACACTGCTAATAAAGACATAGCCAAGACTGGGTAATTTATAAAGGAAAGAGGTTTAATTGACTCACAGTTCAGCATGGCTGGGGAGGCCTCAGGAAACTTACAATTATGGCAGAAGGAGAAGCAAACATGTCCTCTTCACATGGTGGCAGCAAGAAGTAGTGCTGAGCAAAAGAGGGGAAAGCCCCTTATAAAAACATCAGATCAGCCAGGCGCAGTGGCTCATGCCTGTAATCCCAGCACTTTGGGAGTCTAAGGCAGGTGGATCATGAGGTCAGCAGATTGAGACCATCCTGGCTAACTCGATGAAACTCCATCTTTACTAAAAAATTAGCTGAGCATGGTGGCACATGCCTGTAGTCCCAGCTACTCAGGAGGCTGAGGCAGGAGAATCCCTTGAACCCAGGAGGCAGAGGTTGCAGTGAGTCAAGATTGCCCCACTGTACTCCAGCCTAGGCACAAGAGTGAGACTCCATAAAAAACAACAACAACAAAAACCATCAGATCTTGTGAGAACTCACTATCACAAGAACAGCATGAGGTTAACTGCCCCTATAATTCAATTACCTCCAACTGGGTCCCTCCCATGACATGGGATTATGGGAACTACAATTCAAGATGAGATTTGGGTGGGGACACAGCTAAACCATATAATCTCTTAACACCATATTTACTGAGGGCAGCTGAATTTAGCAGGTGAGGATAGGACTTGTCTACCATGGCTCCATCACTGGCCTTTATCTGAACAGGAGATACACTGGGATCCTGAGACTTACCAGTTGGGGGGAAACTGAAAATCATTTACTTGCCCAGCATTTTAGTATATGCAGTATCAGGGTAAGCCCTGACCGTGCACATGTCCTCCCACAACTGTATGATGGAATCTATAATGAATGAGCTGGTCACCCAAAACCAGTGTGTCCATCTTCCCATGCATTTGTTTGTCCATTTTCATTCATTCAACATACAGTTATTGATCCTTCCTCTGTGCTAATGCCTGCTCCTGGATACTTTGGACCTCAAGTAAAATAAGCTGCTGTCCAAGATATGATTTCTGGTGTAACCAGAGCTATGATAGGGTGAGAGCAGGTAGGAGCCTGCAGAAAGATGGAAGGAGCTCATAGCCCAGCCTTGGGGTAAGAGAGGACTTCCTGAGTAAATGACATTTACGCCGAGTATTAAAGGATAAGATCACTGGGCAAAGGTAAAATCAAGGAGGAGCAAGGAAAAGAAGTTAAATCAGGTTTGTGACATGTATTTTAGAAGATCTCCCTGGTGAGGATGGCAAAAGGTGACTGGGAGGAAAGCAGGCCAGTGAGGAGCTGCTGTAATTATCCCAACCTGAGAAGGGAGTTGGGCCAGATAGACATGGGAGCTCCAGAGACATGCCTGAGGTGGTATCTGTAGGATTTAGGGCCTAACTGATGGGGCAGAGGGAATAAAGGGAGAGAGGGACAGTTGAAGACTGTCAGGTTGATGCCTGGAACATCTAAGAATGGCCCAAGCCTCAGAGTCAAGTGCCAGGAGTAGAGAAAGGATGACCAGGCAGGAGGCAACCAGGCCCTGGTGCTGACGTCAGGAGCAGACATATGCTTCCTTGGGGAGGGGGCAGCTGGTGGAGAGGGTATATGTAGCACTTCCAGGATCTGGAAGGGGTTCCCGAAGTCACACACCTACCCCCATCACACATCTTGGCTTAGAGAAAGAAGTTAAATATTCCCTCCCCATTTTAACAGCCGAGAAGTCCATGATTTCAAGAGGTTAAATGACCTTGTCCAAGGCCACACAGCAGTGCCTGAAGGAGCTGGGAGTTGAACCCAGGCTTGTCTGACTGCATCCTGTGCTCTTCTCCCCAGTCCTGTCAGGTCAACCAGGCCAGTCTTGGCACCAAAGAATTAAGAATACAGAGGACCTCTGACCCCTACATCACACTCAGCCTGGCTGGGCCACTTACGGGGCCATTCAAAGCCAGGATTGCCTCACCCCTTAGAAGACTGCACCAGGACATAAAGTTCTCCTTGTGGGTAGGATGAGGTTGGGCCCTCCAAGGAGAGGAGGGATGGGCCGACAGCTAACTTAGCCCTCTCATACACACTCCACACCGTGGCCACCCACCCCACAGCTGGAGCACCTAAGAAGTGCATCTCCTAGTCTGGAGGTGAGCAGGAGGAGCCCAGGCCCAACCCAGCTCAGCCTATCCCCTACTGTCACACAGCTCAGCCATAGCTGGGCCTTCCAGGAAATCCAGACCTGGGCAATTAGAAACAGGGAGCTCTGGGCTTAGAATGAGACACTCTGCAGAATACTGCTAAGGATCTGGCCCTGTCTGAGCCTATTTCCCCCTCTGTAAAACATGAAGTTAGGCTTATTTATCCTACAGCTCCCACAGCTGCAACGGTCTTTTTGCATCTCCTTTGCAGTCTCTGGCCTCATCCAAGCCTAAGAGTTGAACAGATGCCTGGTCCCTATGGAGAGCCCCTAACTCTGGCTTCAGCGGATCCACCTCCTCACTCCCCACAGGTCCCCCGAGGTTCAAGGCAGCCCTGGCCAGAAGAATGTGAACCATTCCCGGCATCTCCTCCCCTGTGGCCAGCCCAGAGAGGGGCTGGAGCCTCTGGGCCCTTCTGACAGGAAATTAGCTGGGCCTGGCCTTCCCCACTACCAGCTGCTCTGCTGACCCTGACCCTGTGTTTTCCGAAACTTGATACTGCAAATTTCAAAGCCTCTTCTCTATTCCCAGGGAGGCCTGGCTGAGCTGCATGTCTAGCGGGGCCTCGAGGCTATGTGTGGGCCTGCCTTCCTGTCCTGGAAAGGGCCATGGCTGAGAGTAGGGCAGGGAAGCCTGAGGCCCAGCCCCTGCTGTGACCCTGAGCAGGGCCTACCCCTCCAGGTGATTCATCTCCCCATCTCTGAGCTACGAGACAGAACCTATGTGCAGAGAGTCTGCAACGTGGAGAATGGGTTGGAGAGACACGAGAGGGGCAGTGGAAAGACCACTTCAGAGGCAATTGCAATGGTTCAGGGAAGAGACGGTTTGGACTAGGATAGGATGGTGAAGATGACAAAAACTGCAAAGTCGAGAGATATTTAGAAGTAAGATGGAGAGATACTGGAGATGGTTTGCCCATGAAGGCTGAGGGACACAGGTGTCAAAGGGCCTGCTAGATTTCTGAGTTGTTCAGCTGAATGGATGGTAGTACCTCTCCGTGAGGTGGTGAACACAAAGGATGACCAGAGCTGGGTTGAGGAGCCGAAAATATCCTGTTTGGACTTAGATAGTTAGAGGCTGAGGTGCCTTTGAGATGTCCCAGTGAAGAGGCTGAGCGCTTGGATATCCAGAGAGGAATAAGCTGGAGATACTTATTTGGGAGGGAGAAAAGTAGATAGTAGCTGAGGACATGGTTAAAACTGCCAAGAAGGAAGAGTATTAAGTAAGAAAAGAACCTAGCCTGTGCCTTAAGGACACTAATGTTCAATGGCCAAGAAAAGGAGGATAAACCTGGAATAGAGGGTAAACAGAGAAAGAGCAGCCGAAGATATAGGAAGAGCCAGAAGAATGCTGTGCCTTGCAAGGAATGGAGAAGTGTTTCAAGAAGCAAGAGAATGTTTGGATGCTACTGGAAAATCAAAAAAAAAAAAAAAAAAGAGGAGAATGAAAAATGCTTGAATTCCAGGATATTGCCAAAAAAAGAAAAATGCACTTTGGATTTAGTGTCCTGAAGTTCACCTCACTAGTGATTTTAGGGAGTGCTGTTTCAGTGAAGTGAGGCAGGTAGAAGAAGCCAGGCTGTCATGGACAGGAGGCATGTGAGGTGTGAGGAAACAGAGACAGTGCTCTGGAGACACTTGACTGCGGATGAGAGGAGAGTGGGGCAGTAGCTGCTGTAAGACATGGAGTCAAAGAAAGAAGCTTCTGTTTGTTTTTTAAGGTAAGGGAGATTTAAGTGTGTTTAAATGCTGATGAGCAGAATCTTGTTCAGAGGAGAGGTTGACAATGCCTGAGAAAACAGGGACAACAAACAGAAAAGTGTTTTTAAGAAACCAGGAGGGCTTGCCAGGGCCCCTCAGCAGGGTAGGGTTCAGAGTGAACATCTCCAATCCTTTGAAGCTGGCTCCTGGGCACTAGGCTGGCTGTGGCACTGCCTCTAAATGCTCTATATGCCCCACAGCCAAGGCCAGCGTCCTTATGGACATGTACCTTATGGACCCTATACAACCCTAGTTGAGGATGGCAGGGGTTAGAGATGACCGGACAGACCATGATGGGCCATGATGTCCTAAACAAAGGTGCTACATCCCCACATCCCTGGGAGAAGAGCCATGGGCCTCTAGGCCTATTGTGGACATTAAGCCCATTGCCAGTGACAGGATGCCTTGAGCCCTGCTGGATGACATCCTTAAATCCAGGGTCCCCAGATTCCTCCATTCCAGCTTGGCAATACCATCTTGGCTCTACTGGCATGGGACAATCCCAGGCATACCACAGGGCAGTGGTTCTCAGAGGACAGTCTCTAGACTAGGATTATCAGCATTACCTGGAAACTTGTTGGAAATGCAAACTCTGAGGCCCCACCACAGATCTTTTTTTTTTTTGAGACAGAGTTTTGCTCTTGTTGCCCAGGATGGAGTGCAATGGCACTATCTCGGCTCACCGCAACCTTCGCCTCCGGGGTTCAAGCGACTCTCCTGCCTCAGCCTCCTGACTAGCTGGGATTACAGGCATGCGCCATCATGCCCGGCTAATTTTGTATTATTAGTAGAGATGGGGTTTCTCCATGTTGGTCAGCCTGGTCTCGAACTCCCGACCTCAAGTGATCTGCCCACCTCAGCCTCCTAAAGTGCTGGGATTACAGGCATGAACCACCACACCCAGTCCAGCCCCACCACAGACCTATCAAATCAAAAACTCTGGAGGTAGAGTCCAGCAGTCTGTGTTTAACAAAGTTTCCAAGTGACTTTGAGGCACCACTTCTATAAGGTATCGAGCCGTTCATCCCTCTATTTGCTGTCCATCCAGTAACCTAAAATTCACACATCCACCAATCTAAACAGCCATCATCCAACTGTTCATTTCTCAATGCAATTCCACCAACTTTCTTAGGTAGTCTGGACTGCTGTAACAGGACATCCACAGACTGGGTGGCTTATAAACAACGTAAATGTATTTCTTGCAGTTCTGAAGGTTGGAAAGTCCAAGATCAAGGTACTAGCAGATTCAGTGTCTGGTGAGGGCTTGCTTCCTGGCTCATAGAAAACTAGCTATCAACAATCCATGTTCACATTCTGTCCAGCCTCCTGTGCCTAATCTGATGTAATCTAGTCTATCATCAGCCTAAACAGTCATCATCCTAAGTAGTCCTTTATGTTACATACATCTATTCACTATCCTCACAATTCATTTATAATACAAAAGAATATTTAAGCTCTGGTACCCACCACACCCATCTCCCCTTTCTAAGGAAAATGGACACAAACATTTCTTTCTGTTTAAAGTTTCAGGATCATATCATGCATGTTAAGTGAAATCAGTTTTACTTCTCTGGGCAGCAACCCTGACTGGATGAGAGTCTTGTGATTTCTCAACTAAAGGCAACTATGTTTGTATGTGTAGAGTATGTGATATATTATATATAAATATATAAAGATTATATATAGTAGCTTATGTGTGTATTACATATGGATACAATATATTCTATATAGATCTGTCACACACATCCATACGTATATAACTTCAATACCTTGCCATAAAACTCTGCCCAAATGAGGCTGTCTGTACTGGATGGTGACAGACTTAGTCAATCATAAACATTCTCTTTCTTCATTCTCTTCCTTGGAGAGTATGTATGCTCGGTATCATTGAGAAGTCACGTCACTTCAAGCTTTAGTTCTATCCTAACAATGGTAAGCTATGTTCCAGTTTTCAATCAAGCCTTCTGAATATGTCTGCCTTGAAAAAGTGGGATTCAGAGTAAGAGACAACTATACTGCTGGGCGTGACTGTGCATCCCAGCATTTAGTCCTCATTATCCAAGACAAATGTCAAGCTGCCTCTGCTGGAGAGTGGAGCTAGATGGCTACACTATATCTCATATCCTCCTTGTTCACAGCTGATTTGAGCAGTGCCACCTCACTGGAGGGATGTTGCACCCATATCCCATCCATCAGCAAATCCTGATTACCTTCAAAATACATCCTAAACTGGACCACTTATCACTACCCTCACCACTGCCACCCTGGTCCAAGCCACCAACCTCTCTCAACCTGGAATTCTACGGTAGCCTTGTAAGTGGTCTTCCTGTTTGCCTCCCTTTCCTGCCTTGTCCCTTTCAGTCTACTCTCATCACGGTAGCCAGAGAGGTCCTTTTTAAAATCTAAGATCAGAGAGAGATGAAAGATGGCTGCGTAGCAGCAGCTCAGGATTGTAGCTCCCGGTGAAAGCGCAGAGTGAGTGGATGCCACAATTGCAGACGAATTTCTGATGCCCACAAACTGGGAGATTCCCGGCGAAGGAGCCACACGGGTCACCAGCACGACTATTTTGGCCGGCGTGGCTGGTTTGCCAGCGCTCTGGCGTGGCGCTTCTCAGTGCAGAGGATACAGGACTGGGTGCCCTTTTAGTCGGGCTCCGCTGGTCCCATCCCCACAAGGAGAAGAGCAATTGGAAGCGCTGAGGACTGAGAGTTTCACAGCAAGCACAGCTGAACCCGGGAAGGCCCAGCTCTGTGGGGAAGGGGCGCTCCCCGAAGGAAAACTAAGAAACAGAAAAAACATCACC
>CAUYQU010058650.1:0-65912 GCA_963574635.1 Cheracebus regulus | reverse complement strand
AGGTGTTCCAGTCGCCTGTTGAAAAGGCGCCGGGATCTGTGTGATTTCCCCTGCGGGGACACACTGCGCAGGCTGAAACAGCGGCGCTGAGATTCGTAGCGCTTTTTTGCCTGGGGATCTCCTGGGCTGGCTCCCTGATTCTGTCCCCTTTTTAATCTGCCTTCCCGTAGCTCCACTCACCAGTTCAAAGGGCACACAGACCAGTGTATTTTGTACGCAGACCTGCCACGCCGCCGGCGCCGGCAAAGCAGCCGCGCCGGCCGAAACAGCCGCGCCGGCCAAAAGAGCCGCACTGGCGACCTGTGGGGCTGCTCCGCCTGGGAATCTCCTGGTCTGGGGGTAATAAAAATCCGTCTGGAAATGCGACGTCCACTCACCCTCTGCACTTTCACTGCGAGCTGCAATCCTGAGCTGCTCCTAATCCGCCATCTTGGATCTCCCACTTACTGCTTCTTTTCTGCTTTCATACTAATAAAACCAACACTTGCTGATTACTTATTATATGTGAGGCACTGTGCTCAGCAAATGATGGTCATTATCTCATTTAATCCTTATAAGAATCTGTGCAGTAGGGTTATTAATATATCCATTTAGCAGATAATAACAGTGAGCACTGAGAAGCTGAACAGCTTCTCCAAGCTGTTAAATTGGTTGAGCTAGAACTCATATTGGTGGGATATAAGTTCTGTTCTCACACCTTCTTGGTTATACTCTCTCTGGCATTTTATTTTGAGTAATAAGAAACCCCTTAAACATTAAATTATGTGTTATTTTCCCAAGAAAACGTATTCTCTTTCAGAAAGTTTTGGTAACCATTATGATTCCACTAAGCCCTCAATATGATGAGTATCTCTTAGTTTTTGTTTTAAAGTGCATGTTCTGGAGTGCAGAAGAGGTGCTGACAAATAGCTTACAGAGAGATTCAGAAGCAGGTGAGTTTCATTATAAACTAATTCTTCTCATGGCTCTCTTTACCAAGCTTTGGTTGTTTTGAACTTCTACCCCTTTCTCCAGTCTGTATAGATAGCCATGATATCGAAAATACAAATTAACTCATATCCTTCCATGTTGTTTTTATTATTCTATGCAAAATTTTATTATTTTGAAAAAAAATATCTCACATGGAGGGAATAGGTTCTGCGTTGAGTTGGAAACCTGTTGCTGGTGAGTTTATCTGTTTTGGGACATGGCTGGGACAGTTTACTCCTGCTAAGAATTCTTTGGTTCTGGCCTACTCCACAACGGTTTCATGCCTCTTTTAAATTAAATATTGCATATCTATCCTCAGTAAAATTATATCTTAGCACTCAAGGGTTTCTGTGATTTTATTCATAGTTGGAATCCTATACAAAAATTCTAAGTCAGATTCTAATTCTATTATGAGGTCCAGGTGGAACAGCTGCAGTGCTGATAAGTTAGAATCATTTTAAAATTTTGTAATGTTGCAATGTCCTAACATAATCTGTTAATGGCAAGTTATACAGTCTTATGCCCAGCCTAAACTACCATATCAATCAGAGTTTTACTATGTGTGTATAACTGATGAATTTTATTTAAAAGTCTGAGCACTTAAAAAGAATATTCTCTTCTCATCCACTTAGTTATTCTCATCCTGGAGCAAAAGACCCCACTCTGACTTCTTAGACAGTGGTTTCTTTTGTAATGTACTTTGGAACATGGTAAAATATCTGTGTGTGTGTTTGTACGCACATACACACACATATACATGAACATATAACAATAATCTAAATATACATATTTACAAAAGAATAAGTAAAAATGAAGAAATATAAGGTACTTTGTTTTAGAAATCTAGGATTAGGAAAAGAGATATATTATGAATTAGAATTCTAAAAATAAAAATATTACATTTATGGTTATAGTTAATGTACATATAAAATATGCACATTTGTAGCTTCCTATGTGTGACCTTTTCTATGAATTCTGTCTCATAGAGGCGGAGAACAAGGTAGGTACTAATAATTTATTCAAATCACCAAAACAAAAGCAAAGCTTAAAATTAGAAATATTTATGTCATTTTTAGTCTATATAGCCAAACAATTTGTGTCATTGAGTACCTTGAATACTTTCTAGTATAACCAATTCTTTGTTTTTCACTTGGTCATGTAAACATAAATTTGTAAGAAATATTTCAGATGCATATTTTTCTTATAGTACTGATGAAATCTAGATTTGCAACTATTCAAAATATTGATAAAACAGTTAAATTAACTTTTTTTATACTTTAATGCACAATTAAGAAGATAAAGTTAGTCACTGAATAATTTTTAGGGAAAGTATATATTTTCAATATTAATTTATTTATTCACTCATTCAATCCAAAGGCATTTCATGAGAATGTACTGGTGCCAGGAACAATGGTAGGTGCTTCAGCAATGGTGAGCAGACTCATTCTCAAGATAATACAAAAGAGATTGAATTCATCTTGAAATACTCATGGGCATGTTTAGTCAAGCCACATTGCAATTTATAATGTCTTTCCCTAAATTCAAGTAAAGTTTTGTTTTGTTTTGCTCTTGCTTTTTTAAGAGGATATGTTGCTTTTAATTTTTGTACTTAATTTGGAGCTAAATCACACTGATGTGGTTTACAACGATAGTACAGAACTATCCTGAAGGTTTATTTCAGATAAGGCACACAAACGTGGAGCATGGTTAGACTAATGAAACTCTGAATCTATTCTGAAACTCTGAACTCATTTCCACAAAAAGATTTATATTCTCCAAAATCTGTGATTCAGTGACATCTGTGTAATCTACTACATCATTTGAGTATGAATATGCATACTTTCTTATACAGGTGAACAATGCCTCTTTTCTCGTTTTTCTAGCAGGTTTAAGGCTCCTATGTTTGGTGAGTTATGTCAGATCACTAAGAAAGCTCTATCTTGAAAGCTGCTAAATGGCTGACATTCTGTGTCTCTCAGCAAAATTTCATTGGCAAATTCTTAATCAGGAATTAACTCAATAAATTCTTTCAAGTTTTTTGTTTGTTTGCTTTTGTGATTTTTGGCTTGAGGATCTGTAGCATTAAAATGAAAAAAGAAAACACAAAAAAGTCCTTCGTACTTCATGTTGACTTATTTCAAAGTTCTTTAACCAGTAATGAATAAGAAACAGGACAAAGAAAATTTGCTTTCTGGTCCACTTACTGTTAGCTATCACATTGCCAATCAAATTTGCAAAGTTCACAGCATGAATTCACCTGATAAATGATGAACAATGAGAGCACATGAGCACAGAGAGGGGAACATCACACACTGGGGTCTGTTGGGGGTTGGGGGGGCTAGGGGAGGAACAGCAGGGGACAGGGAGGTTGGGGAGGGATAACACTGGGAGAAATGCCTGATGTAGGCGATGGGGGTGGGATGGAGACAGCAAACCACCATGGAATGTGTGTACCTATGCAACAATCCTGCAACATCTACACATGTACCCCAGAACTTAAACTACAATAAATGAATGAATGAATGAATGAATGATGCAATGGAACATGAGGCTCACTAACCTTCTCTTTTGACTTAAAGAAACTCTTAAAACTTATATTTTCCCTTTTCTTCATTCCAGGAAAAATGGTTACAGTTTCTATAGCCATTGAAACTATTCCATCCTTTACTCTCTTTCAAAAATTCTTTACTTTTGTAGGCAAAGAGTAAGGCTGTATAGGTTGAATAATATTTATTTGCAAATCATATAAAATTTTGTTGTGGTAAAAGCACCGGGTAAATCTACATCCTGGTGTAGTGATTTAAACCATATTTTGGATATTTTCATCTTTAACCTTAAGTGTATTATTTATTTTGCATCTCACAATCTTCTTTTTCTTTTTATTAGCTGAATTTAGTTCCTCTACTTGGATAACTGCATTTATTATGCTTTTTTACATTATAGTTTGTACTTTTTATTTTTACTAGGTATTGTACTTTCATATGATATTATGCGTGTCCTAGAACAGCACTTTTCAAACTGATTGTACGTTAGATGCACAATAGAATCACTTACATGCAAAATATAGATTCCTGGGTCCTTTGAATTAGTTTTTCAAAAATACTTGTGAGTTTTTAAATTTATTCCTGTATGATGGAATACATTTAAATTATTTGTTTAAATAAAAAAATTGGCTAAAATTATTTGTTACAATAACTATTATTTTTAGAGCTCATATGGCATGAACAAATATTAATAACTGACTCTAGTAAAATAACAGAATTTTTAGAATTAAATATACAACAAAAAGTTATTGTTTTTAATAGAGGCTAGAATACCCTTAAACTTTTACCCCACTAAGGACTTAGGAAACATAAGCAAATACAATTTGTAGTCATTGGATGCTGATTTGAATAACTACCCATAAATTTCATGTTGGGGGATAACTGGTACATTGCAATATGAATTAACATATTAAATAATACTAGGAATTACTATTAGTTTGGTTAAATTTGAAAATGGTAGTATCCTTATGAAAGACAATGTCTTCATTTTTGGAGACACATACATGAGATTCTGAAACTCAGTCTAAGTTTATCATATTTTCCTGTCACTTGAAATGTATAAAATTAGAATAAAATAACAAACATGCAAATATTTATATTGACAAAGAAATCAAATAATTAAAAAGAGAGAGAGAGAAAGTGATGACATATGCTTAAAGCAAAGGAAACAAAACTCTTCAGTTCTGATGCTGAGCAGTGATTTCACTCAGCTATTGCTCACTTAGGAACACTTGGTGTCAAAATATCATAAAATTTGCTTTAAATAATGCATTATATATACACACAATAAAAATATCTGGTAAACTGTAATCAAATGTTTAGGTGATGAACATATGAGTGTTTATTTGGCTTTTCTTTCTACTTCAGTGTATGTTAGAAAATTGTCATAATAGATGGTGCCCACCCAGATTGACGGTGGGTCTGTCTCTCCTAATCCACTGACTCAAATGTTTGTTTTGTTTTGTTATTTATATATATATATATTTTTGAGACAAAGTCTCGCTCTTGTTGCCCAGGCTGGAGTGCAATGGTACGATCTGGGCTCACCACAACCTCTGCCTCCTGGGTTCAAGCGATTCTCCTGCCTCAGCCTCCCAAGCAGCTGGGATTACAGGAGCCCACAACGATGCCCGGCTAATTTTGTATTTTTAGTGGAGACCAGGTTTCCTCCATGTTTGTCAGCCTGCTCTCAAACTCCTGACCTCAGGTGATGTCTGCCTTGCCCACCGTCAATCTAGGTGGGCACCATCTAATCAGCTGTCAGCGTGGCCAGGAAGAACACAGTCAGTGGAATGTGGAAGGACTAGCTGTCTAAATTTTCTGGCCTCCACCTTTTCCCCATACGGTGGAATCTAAGTTCTTCAGCTATTGGAGTCTTGGACCTACACCAGTGGTTTGCGAGGGGCTCTTGGACCTTTGGCCAGACTGAAGGATATGCTGTCATCTTCCCTAATTTTGAGGTTTTGGGACTCCAACTGGCTTCCTTGTTCCTCAGCTTGCAGACAGTCTATTGTGGAACTTCACCTTGTGATCAATACTCCTTAATAAACTCCCTTTCCTGTAAAAAAAAAAAAAAAAGAAAATTGGCATAATAAAAACTTCATAAAAGGGACCCAATCTAAAGCTGATGATCTTCTTTCTTATCTGGATTATGGAAAAAAAATCTGATAATCATAGAAAACATTTTTTGTTAGTTATAAAATAATGTGATTTTAAAAATTTATTGGTTTACACATGCATTTATTTATCAAACATTTATTGACTATTTTCTATGTTTCAGAAGGTATAGATTGTGAGGGTGTAATTAGTAAGCTATGTTCTTACCATTGAAAATCACTTGTCCAGTGATTCATAACCTTTTTTTGTATCATGCCATACAGAAATGGTATTATTTCTACAACACACTGAGAGTAAATTGGAGTGAATTTGAGACTTGGAAAAATTATTATATATTCTGTAAATAATAATTTTGAAAAGAAAATGAAAACATTGGGGAATATGTTGAATACTGAGTTTGTGTAAAAATCCAAATAAAACCTATAACAAGAAACTTGAATGTGGTGTGCTATTAACTGAGCATTATCTAGTCTATTTTTTTATTAGTCCCTAAATATAATGTTGACAATTTCCATGTAGGCTTATAAAATAAGCAATTCTGCAATTGAATGAGGCATTTTGACTTCAGATACTAATTAAATGACCTTGTATCTACCTTCTTGAGTTTTTACTAATACTCTTATAAATAACTAAACTGAAAAAGTAACTTTGTTTCTTATTTTGCACTTACCAACTTTTAAAAAATCTTCTCATCATTTTCTGTTTAATATGTATATGGTTTTGCTTGAACCATTGTTTTGTTTGATAACTTCCTATGCAAATAAGAAAATAATCCATTTGCTCTGAGAACACTTATCAGATATGGCACATAAATTCAAGTTTTATGAAATCTACCTTATGATGCTTATTTAATTTTTTTATCAAACTCAATTTTTAAAAATTTACTTTGCCATGTTTGTCTTGTGACTTTCTATCTTTAATTAAAAGATGTTATTATTAGAAGTATCTTTGTGAAATACATATATTTAACTATAAAGTAATAATGAAAGATTTAGGCCATTATGGTAGGAGAAAGTTGATTTAAAAATAGCTATTTTAAATTCTTAAGACTATTATAAAAATCACATGAAAATTTGAAGATTTAACCATAGAATAAACAAAATAGTACCAGAATATTTTTTGTCAAATTAATAATTAAATTCTAAAAACTTCACAAAACATATTATTTTAATCACATATGAAAAAATATTTTGACTATATAATTTGACAATGTAAAGGTTTATAGTTTACTTTAATGAATTGCTTCATTTAAATTGTATGCATTATATAATTTTAGAAATAAACTTGTTTTGGCATTATAAAGTATCAGTAAGCTTAGTACTTTATTGACACGTCTGTGCTGCCACACATCCGATAGGTCATAATCCAGTGAGGAAGGCAGACCAAAAGGAAAGCAACACACTGTGTGAAGGACTAAACTAGACCAACGACTGATGTGCAAACACTAACTGATAGGGTCTAGTATATCTGAGTAAGTTGCAGACAGTTGAAATGAACATTCAGAGCCAAAACTGAAGAGTATTATTTTCTTCACTTTACCATGCGTCTTATCTTTCTCTTTTTAACTATTTGACTTTTTGTCAATGCCAACATATGTATTTTGTTTTATTTTACTTTTAGACATCTCAAATGATGGGAGTGTATGGGAAACAAACTGAACTTCAGAACTAACTTTATAGATTGCCTTTATAAAGAAAGGAATTTAGATACCCGTGGTCAGGACCCTGTGTGCACGTCACAAATTTCAGATAAAGAGTGCTCCTTACTGCTTGACTTTCTCCTGCTCCCTCTCTTCATTCTAGAATCGAGTTCTTATCAACATGTCTTAGATTATATTTTTTAAAGTACATTACTTTATCCAACCCAAATTCTAGGAAAGACACCTTCAGTTACGTCAATAAAATCCTTGTAAGTACCTTTGGTTTCTCGCAGTTGTTTTAACTGACGACTGTTCTCATTTCACAATGATCATTTCACAATAATATTGTAATTTTGTTGTTTCTTACAATCATCCCCTACTAAGGCTACTCAAGATGCAGGAGTGGTTTGTCAACAAAACAGCATGTCCTTTGACCTTTCCCAGTTATTACACTTCTTGTAGGCCTTTTTATAGTAAACCTTGCATAGTAAAATCTTAACCATATCCAAGGAAATGTGGTGTCAATCTTTGAAGGCATAAGGTAACGGTATTTGTTGTTAACATGCTAAACTACAGAAAAAGCCTTAAAAGGAAGCTTTGTTTTAATTTAAACTGATATATTTAGATACCCCAATATTCATTATTCTTTTCTTATAATGTTGTCAATTCCTTTTCCTTGGCAATGTTTTTGTGCTTCCAAAGAATCAGCAGTTGTAACCAAGCCTCCATTAGATTTTTACCATTCTGAGGAAGTTGCAACAATTCCCCGACTCCAAAAATAGTTCAGGGAATGCCGCTTCAAGTCTTTATCCCTTATTTTTGTTTAGAGAGATGAGCAATTCTATATGGGCACTGCTGAAATCCTAGAGGCTACAGGAGTCTCAATTAGCCAGAGGAATTCTATTTTCCCACTTGAAGGGTACTGTGTATGAGAAGTTCTGAGTGATTCTGGGCAGTTTTGTCATGAAGTTTCTGCCTCTTCCATGCTCAGAAAGCATCCAGCACCTGAACAGCACCAGCCTGTCTCTCACCCTCTCTCCTCCTCTGAGTTCCCCAACTCTGGAGAAGCTAGTAGCAGCCCATGAGTGGGGAGGAGGAGAAACAGTAGGAAGGACTAAGAGGAAGCTGCCATGTCACCTGTTCCATCACAGGCAGCCAGGCTAGAAGTCAGCCAGAGCTGAGGAAAGAGAGAAGACTTGTTTCAAATGAGGTTAAACATTTTCACTATTACATCAGATGGAGTTTAATAGTTACTGAACTCTAAGTGACAAGAAAAGTCCTGAACTTGATCTAGATGTCTTTCAAGAGCCCCACAGAAGAGGTTTGATGGAACAGAAGCTGATTTAAAAAAATTGTTTTTATGATTGTATTCCATATGTCCTTCCTGGTCAATGTAACAGTTACATGACACGTCTGTGGTCACACAGTAGTCAAGGGTGATGCTCTAAGTAGAGTTCATGACTGACATCTGAGTCTTTGCTGATGCAATCAGCCAACTGCGACATCTGAGCCTTTGCTGATCCAATCAACCAACTGCGATAAGCTTGAGTTAATGTGGGACTACTAGAAAAATGGATTTTTTAAATTGAAAATTCAGTCATTCAACATTATTATTTACATTTTGCCAGGTCTTTCATGAATATAATAATGCTATCAATAAGACCATTTCTTTTCTTACATATGACATCTAGTTTATAGTTCATAACTAGATGTCTGCTGCTTTCAGATGCAATATCAATTGTAATTAAATAGTGATATTTTGGAAAACATAGAATTTGGTGTGAATTTGAGTCCTACTCCTGCCATTGATAGCTCTTCCATCTAGCTTCTCCGAGCTTAGGTTTTCTCATGTGAAAAAATATGGCTAATACTTGCCATAAAATAAGTATTAATGCTTGCTCTGCTGATTTTCAATGATTGCATTATAAAACAAATTATTAAATATGTTTATAGATGAATGTAATTATATACATTTTATGAGTACATGTGTATATATATATATATGTGCATATTCATATGCTTGGGACACCATAACAAAACACCACAGACTGGGTAGCTTAAATAATGGAGATTTATTTTTCACAGTTCTAGAGGTTGGGTTGTCAAGGTGCTGGCCAGGTCAGTTCTTGGCAAGAGTTCTCTTCGTGGCATGCAGATTCCATGTTCTCACATGGCCTTTCTTCAGTGAGTGTGAGGAGAGTGAGGAAAGGGTGAAAGGAAAGAGAAAAGACAGAAGAAGAAGAGACAGAGAGATAGAGAGATGTAGGGGGGAAGGGAGAGAGAGAGAGAAAGAGAGAGAGAGAATCTCTTCTTATAAAGCCACTAACTCCATCATGAGGGCTGTACCCTCAGGACTTAATATAACCCTAATTATGTCCCCAAGGAAGACCCTATCTCCAAATAATGTCACGCTGGGAATTAGGGCTTTAACATTTCAATTTAGTTGTGACACAAACATTCCATCCATAACAGTGAACGTGTGTATGTTAATACAATTTCATAAACATTTGAGTGCCTCCTACTTCAAGGATCTTTGGGAGAGCTAAAAAAATACTGAAGACACCCTGCCTTAACAGAAGTAGGTTATCATCCAGTTGTGGTAGGGATAGAAGTGTATCTGTAGACAATGAACAGTAACAGAGAACAGAATAAAGTAAGTACAAAAGCAGTCAAAAATCAAAACTGTGACAGAGCAGCATGGATGCAATTAATTCCACCCATGGAGGATGGATAAGAAATCCAACTGGAGGAGATAAGGAATCTTACCCTCCACTTCGCGAAAGATTTATTATTTCAGTTGAGTGCTGTGGTAGAAATTATCAGTGGTCATTGTTTATTAATAAGATGCTGATTGTTTTCAGTGTTAGGTTGGCACATTCTTCACGAACACTATCATTTGCCAAGGGATGAATGCTGATTAATTAAACTTGGTGTTTATCAACATTTCTTTTATTATCCTTCCTTTCAAGAGCTTTTCTAGACTTTTTTTCCTAATTACTTTCCCATGTGAAATCTTAATATCACAGACATAATATACATCTATTTATGTACTGTATGTATATCTACCTACTCTTTGTACATAAAAGAGTATTAATTTTTCATCCCCCAACTATCAGTTCTCACACTCTTAGGGATAGTAATGCTTCTGTTGGTTAAAGCCAACCATGGTATAATTCCTTTTCTGTAGGCAGAGCATGTGATGTAACCATGGTCAGTGAACACTAAGGAGAACGCTGAGAAGGCACGTGACCTACAAATATGACACTTCCTGCCTTTAGATATGGTCACATTAGGATGTGATGGCAAGGACTTGAGCTATTTTCTTACTATGCAGGAAAACTTGGAAGGATTCAGGGAAGCCATTATAATATAACTTTCAACATCCTGAGCTACTAAATTAACCAACTCTGGATTTACTCTTCTAGTCTTCTTGATATGTGAGATAATAGATGTCCTTATTTGTGAAGATATATTTACTATTCTCTTACTTGAAACTAAAGAATCTTATCCAGTTTGAGTGTCCAAATATGATAGCCTTTTGATAGGCGAGGAGAATTATTGACAGGCTCAGAGAAAATCAAGGCAAATGCACAGAAACATGAAAGAGCAAGGTAGGCTCAATGTAGACTGAATTTTTTTGATAACAATGCAAAATGAGAAAATTTTATGGGATTTCAAGAAATATGAGGCTAGAATGATACAGTGAGTCCAGATGGTGAAGGCATTCTTAAATAATTTGTTTGATTTTTTTTTATTTAAAGCAGGACCCTTTTGACTTATATTTGGAAAGAAAACAGATGTACGTGAGATGGCTGAAGAGATTAGAAATAGTCTAAGCAATACATAATTGTGGTAGTGGAAATGTATAGATGGATATGAATATGAAACATACACAGAAATAGAATATATAGAACTTGGTGAGTGATTGGAAAAGGAAAGTGAGTGAGTGAGAAGTACTAATGACTCAAAGTTTCCAGACTTGATGCTTTGGAACAACTTGTAGCATTAGTAGAGATAGAGACTAGAATGGAAAGATTAGGGATTGGGAATGAGAAGTACATAGAGTATAGCAACTTAATTCTGGGATATTTTGAATTTCAGATGCTAGTAACATATAGAGATGGAAATACTCAACATAACGTGGAAATGCCCCGTGGTAATAACCTATTGCACAGTTCTTCTTGAGTCTTCTGTATATTCCACTCAATTGTGATCAAATCATCAAACAGGTATTATAGAATGATTCTGAACCAAATAATTAACAGGAAATTTTATAAGAATAAATAAGAATATGATTTCTTCAAACACTTCCACAAAAGGTAAGCTTATGTGCATTAAAAATTTCCGATTGTTTCTTTTCAACCAACTCAGACTACTGTTTACATATTGGCAGACCCAGTGTAGGGTCTGATTAATTTTAGCAGCTACTAATCTTTTATGTTCTCTCTTAATTTTCTAGAATATTTGGAGGTATACTGCCTGAAATAATGTGTAAATTGAATATGGAATCTATATATGTGTGTAAAAATTCAAACGCTTCCTGAAATTGTCTGTCTTTGGAATGAAAAAGCTTTATTATAAGAACATACACGGCATAAATCTGAAAATGCTTATGTCTAAACTAGAGCTAAATGAAATTAATATTATGGTCTTAGTAAGAAGGAAAGCAATTCAGAGTGTAATCCCTTCCCTTCCCCTAAATCCAAACAAAACAACCAAACAACACTAACATTTTCAACACGAACATCTTACCGCCTTCCAACCATTATTTTAAAGAGGGATATTCTACAGTTTTTAAGGAGAGTATTTTAAATGTTTTGGGTTAGTTCCCATATGTTTTGACACTGTTTCAGATTGACTTCAAAGGGAGTCTCTTGCTGAAAAATTTAGGCACTTTAACCTCAAAGGAAAATTCCACAATAGTACTGTAGAAGAACTGAACAGGAAGTCTTTCACATATTCTTTAAAAAAGAAAAATAGTTTGTTTCCATGTTTTTATGGAATTTGAGATATCATAATGCTCAGTAGCATTAGTCTCTTTCTTTATCTCCAATAAAGAATCCTTTGGTTTTCCCTTTTCTCTTTGTGGTGCATGGGACTATGCTCAGCCTCCCTCTCCCACGAGACAGTATCTGTAATATGTTGTGTGTAAGGCATTTAGCCACAAGGACATGGCAAATGCTGCTTTCTTTGTGGCTGTCATTAAATTGTATCTAAGTTTAAAATTACACAATACAATGGGATTGTCTTTGACTTTTAAAAAGAATAATTTATCTCAATTCATATTTACTCTTACCAAGAGAATCACCTAACATTAGCCAAAAGTGCTTTTCAAGTTGCAGGGACAGATTACAAAGCTTCAGGAATGCCAAAATGCTTTAATTTAGATCAACTAACTGATATACTGAAATAAAGTTACATTGCATCACAATTTGTTTTTTAAAATATGGAAATATGGCAGAAGACTCTCTGGTTTCCATTATAAGCATAAAACTACAGAAGCCCTTGCAGAAGTATGGCATTCCACATTCATTATCTCAAGGCAAAAATAAAGTAAGAAAGGCAGGGAAAGGAAAGCTGAGACAAAAACTCTCACATGTAGGTGTCTATGAATCTGAGAAGGCTGATGTGTAGAGAAGCCAGCTGACTTACAAACTAGTAGTTAGGTCATGCCCAAGAGACAAGTGCAAAGAAAAGTTTAAATTCTTGATTCCAGAATTTAAACTAAACAAAGTAACCTTTACAAAAATCAATTTTACTTAAAAAATGCTAGCAATTTTTATCACATTAAACATATTTATTAAAATAAGATGTTTTCACCATTAATTCTAAAAGAGTGCTTAATTTAAGGCCCTTTAGATAATTTCTTTTTAACGTAATATTTAAAATATGAACTACACAAAACTTTTCATTTGAATATTATTTAAAATTCATCTTGCTTTGTGGTATTTAAATAATAATGATCTTCAACAATAGTTCTTGAGTTTTAAAAAATTCAGTGGTGTTTAGTATTTTCAGAGTTGTGTCACCGTCACCCAATTTTAGAATACTTTTATCATTCTCCCTAAAAACAGTTGTATAACTATAACTCAATTTTAGAACACTTTTACCATTCCAAAAAGAAACTCCTGCATCTATAAACAATCACTCTCCATTTCCCAGACCTCTTCTCTATCCCTTAGGCAGCCACTAATATACTGTCTTTTTTTTATGGATTTAGCTATTCTGGACTTTTCACATAAACTGAATCATACAATATGTAGTCTTTTGTGACTGGCTTTCCTGTCATATGATTATTTTTAAGGCTCATTCATGTTATAGCATGTACAGCACTTGATTCTTATTTCTTTTTATTGACTACAAATTTTCAACTATATGAATGTACACATCAGTTATATATACATCCATCAGTTGATAAGACACGTGATGGTTTCCACTTTTTGATGATCATTAATAATGCTGATATGAATATTTATGTGTATATTTTACATGGACGTAGTTTTTATTTCTCTTGGGTATATACCTGTGAGAGGAATTTTGGGGCCATGTGACAACTCTATGGCTAACATTTCAATGAAATGTCAGACTGTTTTCCAAGATGGCTGTACTGTTTACATTCCCACTGCTATGTACCAGGGCTCTGATTTCTGCATATCCTTGCCAACATTGTTATTGTCTGCCCTTTTTATTGCAGCCATTCTATTGAGTGTGAAGTGTTATCTTACAGAGATTTTGCTTTGTACTTTCTTCCTGTCTAATGATATTGAGCAACTTTTTATGAACTCATCGATCACTTGGGTATCTTCTCTGGAAAAATGTGCATTCAAATATTTTGCTCATTTTCACCGGACCTAGTTGTCTATTTTATTACTGAGAGGGAAGATTTCTTTGTATGTTCTGAATACAAGTTCCTTATCAGATATGTGATTTGCAAAGATTTTTTTTCCTCATTCTCTGGATTGTTTTCTCACTTTCTTGATGGTATAGTTTGCAGCAAAAACGTTTTTAATTTTGATGGAGTCCAATATATCCACTCTTTCCTTTTGTCACTTATATTTGTGGTGTCATATTCAAAAAACTATCACTGAACCCACAGTCACAAAAATTTACCCCTATGATTTCTTCTAAGAGTCGTAATCTCTTGACTTTAACCTTAATATAAAAGATGCAATAAAGAAGGATTTTTCTGAAAGGAAAGAAGGAAAGATAGTAAAAGTAAAGACAAGAAATAGGAAAAGAAAGTGAGAAAAGATGTTATAGATCTTTTGAAAACAGGAACTTTGTTTCTGTAGGGCAGTTTTGAATCTCTTTAACTGATGGGACTTTCCAGAGAACAACTAACTTGCTTTTAAAGCTCCAGGGAACTTTAGAGACAGGGATGGGGCCTGGAGCTTTTCTCTCACTGTTCCTCCTGCCAGCCATCTGAATCAGGCAGGAGCATGAGATAAAATGCTGGCCCCTCGGACTAGGGCTGAGGCTGGGGTGGAGCTGGAAATAGAGATGGAGCTGGAGGAAGAGCTGGAAGTGAAGCGTAGGCTGGGGCTGGATCTGAGGCTGGGCTGGAGCCAGAGCAGAGGCTGGGGCTGAGTTTAGTACTAGGGTGAGATAGGGTGGCCACACTTGCCCAAGCATGAGTCTCTTCCTGTCTTCCTGTATCAGTTTCCTAGGGCTCCTGAAACAAGGTACCACAAACTGGGTGGCTTAAAGCCATAGAAATGTATTCTCTCAGTTCTGGAGCCTAGAAGTCTGCCATTAAGGTGTTATCAGCGTTGCTTCTCTCTGGAGGCTCTGAGGGAGAATCTGTCCCACCTTTCTCTCCTAGCTTTTGTAGTTGATGGCAATCCTTGGCATTTTTTGGACTATAGATCTATCACTCCACTCTGGCTCCTTCCCTCTGTATTGGTGTCTCTGCATTAGCATTTTTCTATTGTTGTAAGGACAGTATTCATATTGTATTTAGGGCCCACTCTAATCCAACATGACCTCATGTTAACTTGGTCATATCTACAAAGAGCCTATTTCCATAAAGGGTAAATTTATATAGGTTCTGGTAAATTTGGGGGAGATATTCAACCCAGTACATGCCTTTGGTAGGTCTCTTGGAGACTAAGCTCATGTCCCTCCACCTGCAAATATGAAAGGAGGAGGAAAGCAGCTAACCAACAACAGGACAATGCTAAGACTTTTTGTCATGACAAGATGCAATGTCTATCCCAAGCTCTATGGAAATAACATTGAAAATTATTATCATATTTTACTGTATTAAAGGAACTAGATTGTATCTTGTTACGTTAGAAAACTACTTGAACACATTTTATGTTTCTGTTCCCAGTGCTGGCTTTCACTTTGAATCCTTTAAAAGTGTCTGACTTCACACTCTGAACAGAGCTACTGGGAGTGTTTTAGATGCTACAGAGTGACCTACTTTAGATGATCTAAACTTGAGGTGTGAGAAAAAAATTAAAATCAATTTTGGTAACTAAAAGGAGGAAGTAGAGGTATAGAAGATCACAGAAAGCTGTTAGCTGCACTTTCATACTGACAGTCTGTGGGAAGATCCAAAGAACCATCTGTTTGTAAAGTCTCTAGGCATGTTTTAACAGTCATGCATACAGGCAGCCTTAGATAATCACCACAAAAAAAGATTCTATCACACTGACATCATTTAGGAGTACTAACGGTATTTGAAATCATATAAGAATAGCCTTGAGAATGAAAGGTACACATAGTCATGTCTAAAGTACTATACCACATTGTTTTTTGAAGTCTCTTATAAGCATACTATTTGAATACAGTTTTGATGTATTATCATGCCCTATCATCTTCATCTACTTTTTATAGTTTGCTTTTTTATGGTTCAATTCCATTCTGTCTCCTACTAGAGCTTTATTAGTCATGAAAGATGAGGCTATACTGAAATAACAACCTTCAAAATCTCAATAGCATGAAACAAAAGATTTTGTTTGTACTCCTGCGAAGTTGCCTTTAGTGGGTATTCTCCTTCATTTGGTGTGGTGGGGTAGCCTTAAGGATGGTCCTACAGTGATCCCTGCCTCCTTGTGTTAATTCCTTCTATGTCTCCTTGAGTCATCTTGTATTCTTGGATATGGACTGAACTTACTGATGCACTGCTAATGATTTAACATTCAGAACTAATAGGTCATCACTTCCAATAGTAGGTCATAAAATGATTGTGCTTTTCATCTTGAGAACACTTTCACACTTTCTTCTGAATCAGTTACCTCGAGGAAAGCTACCTGCTGTGTTAGAAGGGATTCTTGTAGACAGGTACAGATGGCAAGGAACCAAGGCCTGCCAGCAAACCTAAGCGACCTTGGAGGTAGGTATTCCCTCACCACAGCTGAGCCTTCAGAGAAGACTAGAGTCCCAGAAAACAGCTTTGCAGTAAACTTCTGTGAGAATTTCAGCCACAGGCATCTAGGTAAATTATACCTCGGTTCTTAACCCACAAAAACTGTAAGATGATAAGTATCTGTTTGGAGTAATTTGTTATACAATAGATAGGTAAAATTCTGGTAGCTTGGGAATCCAGGGGCTCTCCATTTTGTGATTCAACCATAGCAATGAGACTTCAAATTTGCCTCCATGTAGAAAAGAGATCTTGAAGAATCCACTCCTGAACTGACACACATTAATTGCACTTATAGTCCATTGGCTTGAACCAGCCATGTGGCCCAAACCTCACCTCAGGAAGGCTGGGAGAAATAGAGGAGGGCACGTAATTCTCTGTGGATCTCACTCTCTCGATCACATGGTTATTTGCTCCGTCCCTTGTCAGACATTAAATCAACAAACACTTTGAAAATTACAATGTTAAAAAAAGAAAGAAAACCATTTCTCAATCCTGTCACCTATTAAGTTAAAATCCCTAGCTATTTCCTTTATTGCAGTGCTGTTCCTCATAAGAGACACATCCAGACAATCTGTCTCTCCTTCCTCTGTCTCTACACACTGCTGAATCCTATGGTGATCTAACTTCTACCTTCAACTCTAAAGAATTGATTTTTCAAGATTTACAATACTTTTTATATTTAAAACATGAAAAATCTTGTCTGAAGCCCTCATCCTTGACCTCTGTAGCTCCTAATACAAAATTTATACCAATCTTATTAGAACTTTTACTCCCTTTCAATTTTTGTGATATATTTTATTATTTTAGTCATTGAGGGGAGTCATGCTAGTGACCATTCTATTAATAAATGCAGTATCACCTCCCATTCTTCTCCAATCATACTGGTTTTACTTATTTGGCACAAATATAAACAGGAAAGGGGAAAATTTACTTAACGTATCTTTAGCTAAATCATATTTGAGTTATTTTCTTTCCCTGAATTCCTGTCTATCAGATTCCAGGGTTACTTGAAGTTACTATCATTTGATTATTAATATATTGTATAAAACTATTAAATAGTAAGATAGACTTTTTTCTTTTTTTCCTACTTTCCAAAATTTTCCAGTGATGATGATGAAATAAAGTTGGCATCATATTCCGAGGAACAGTGAAAGGGAATTAAACACTGATCTAAGAAAACTACGGGGGAAAAGCATCTACTATTTGTCGTAAAGACATGTATTTGATTTACATAAGCATCTTTTATTATTTAATAATTACAGAACATTTAACTGGCATATACCATGTGTTTAACATATCTGTTAAATTTGGATTATTGAATCCAATTTAGTTTGTGTAAGTCTGAGGAAGAGAGTTCTGAAGGGGTATGCTAAGATATCTCCCACAAAAATGATTCTGATATGACCTTTATATTTTTTCTTTTTCACTTTTTGTTATTCCTCTTGTCCCCTTTAGTATAGGGCCTCACGGATGTTCTGACTTTGGCCTTATCGTTCAACTCTCTCTTCCCTTAGTGATCACATCGGTCCCCACAGCTTCCAATGACACTGCTCTGGGTATAAGAGCCAAGTGTGAATTGCATCTTGACCTCACTCCCAAGCTCAGAGCCTGATTTCCAAGGCCTGCTGGCTGTCCTTCTGAGACCCTCTACTCTTCACTTTCAGATCAGAATTCAAACCTGTTTGTCCTCCTGGTTTTGTGTTTATGCCAATGGCACAATCCTTTTCCCAGTTACTAATATGAGAAAATCATCTGATTCTTTTGGCCTCCATCTCCAGTAACTACCCAGATCCTGCTAGTCCTGCTTCAGCCGTAGCCTTCTCAGCTATGCCTTTCTTTCTTTGTCAGCATTTAGTTTGTGTGACTCTAAATATATTGCCTCTCATGAAGAAGACACTTAATAAATATTTGCTTATTCCAAATCACTTTGCTTATGATCTACCTTTGTCCTTTGTCCAATCCATGGAATTTTCTTTTTTTCTTTCTTTTTTTTTTTTTTGAGACAGAATCTCTCTCTCTTACCCGGGCTGGAGTGTAGCGTTGTGATCTCGGCTCACTGCAATCTCCACATCAAGTGATTCTTGTGCCTCAGCCTCCTGAGTAGCTTGCATTACAGGCACGTGCCACCACATCCAGCTAATTTTTGTATTTTTAGTAGAGATGGGTTTCACCATGTTACCCAGGCTGGTCTTAAACTCCTGGGCTCAAGTGATCCTCCCACCTTAGCCTCCCAAAGTGCTGGGACTACAGGCATGAGGCACTGCACCCAGCACCATAGAACATATCGAACAGTTTTAATTTTGTACTCCAAAATTCATAGATTTTCTTTCTAGAAAAACATGTTTTGACCTGTTTGGAAGTGGCCTTAAAGAATGTTCACAAGAGAGAGAGAATGTGAGTGGGGTGGGGAGGAAAAGAGGCAGAGAGAGATTCTCCTCATCTCCCTCTGTTCCAGTGAGGTGTGAAGGAGACCCATGTATCTCAGTTGTCTAGTGAAGGACATAAATGGAAGCTGAAACACGGAGAAAAAGGACGCTGTGGCGGAGAGCTGCAGAGTAGACCATACGACTGAGTCCCTGAGTGGGAGTCACACCATATCTTAGGCATCACATCATCTTCAATCACATCACCTTCAAGGTGGCTTCCTTTGGTGGTGCTTTCTCTGCTTGTTCTTAGATTATTGGTGGAATAAAAGGAGACTGCAAAGCTGCCTCTGAAGTGGTTAATGCACCCTTCCAATGCTAAGAGAGAATTTCGTTAATTATTTAGGCAGCTGATTCAGCAGGGGTGGGAATCAACAACTCAAGAGTCAATGTGGTTAGACACCTCAGTGGAGACTACCAAGAGCTAGAGGAGAGCTTCAACCCAGAAGCTTTGATTTAATATAAGTCTGTGTTCAATCTAAATACCACCTGGAATTAAGGTGTAACCTGGCAGGTCGAATCAAGTGGAACCTGGGGTATATGAAAAGATTCAGCTTTACATTTTCATCCACTTTCCATTAAACACTTGTTCCTGGGTTCTTTGCTTGTCTCTAAACAAAAACTTGAGAATGTCCATGATGTTTCCGATGGTATCTAGGTAATAAGTCTTAGAGTCCATTCAGCTATTGAATTTAGTCCAGTTTAATCTTCATTTTATTTAAAGAAAAAAATTATCTTTTACCACAGATAGACAGAACTATGGGCAAGAAGCCGGGACTACAGGTATGAAAGTGCCTTATGTATACTTCCATGCCTTCCTCCCCATCTGGTTAACTATGGTTTCCAACTCCAACTGGGTGTCAACACAACATCAGGGAAGGAGGAGAGGCGGGGAGGGGGGAGAGGTGAGGAGGGAGACAGATTTTTACAGAATCAGTACTGACATATGATTTTCCTCCCTCTGTACCTGGCAGATGCTTAAAGATGGCCTTTTCTCTTCTAGGTGTTTTAGGAGTCTGTATAAAGACCTTCTCTTTACTTGGAACTATCAATTGTATTTCTCATGACACCAGTGATATATTTTTCTCTATTAACCTTCTATTGTTTTTCAGTGATCTACTTAAACAGACTTCCTTATTCGGGGGTCTTGTTAACTCTCCATGCAGACTAATTGGCAGAAAGTAAAAAGGTTGCAGGCTAACCCTCTTTCTGGAAGAGCCCACATTTTGTCCTTGGGAGGCACTCATTCATCCTTTTCCTTGGCAGTTTCCTGGAGCACAAGCCAAACCCACACAGCAGTAATGACTACTCTTCCCCTTCCTGGTGGGGCAGCTGGCTGGCCCGTCTCTGCTGTGTCATTTTGTTTTTCCAGGCTGGAACTGGGTAGTGCCTACTGATTTTCTCTGACTGCAGGATAATCTCTCCAAGTAAGCTGGGATATTA
Organism: Cheracebus regulus; assembly: GCA_963574635.1. Taxonomy (NCBI): domain Eukaryota; kingdom Metazoa; phylum Chordata; class Mammalia; order Primates; family Pitheciidae; genus Cheracebus; species Cheracebus regulus. The sequence continues at coordinate 45,404 of CAUYQU010058650.1, read as the reverse complement.
ACTAAATAGCTTGGGTCAGAAAGGTTAAGGCATGAGAGTTCATGGATGAATACAGTTATAGAGAGATAAGGAAATCATCTGTGCATAGCTATGTTGTAAATACAAATTTTAAACTACACTATATTTTGGAAATCCTTATTTTGTTCATTTAAGTGTTCCAAGGCATTATAAGAGTATTGACTGAATACTGAATGTTTAATAATAAATATTTGTTGAATGAATGACTTGGTTAAGGTAAAGGATACCCCAAACTTCTATTCTAGGAATGAATCCTGGAATTGAATAAGCCTGTTCTGAGCCAATAATCTTTGCTAGAAGCCAACTTCTAGCAAACGGTGAGAATACAGCATTTTGCATACTTAGGCTCTAGGTTGGAGGCTGCATTTAGCCTATGAGGAGGTGTTCTCTATCTAGGTCAGCCTAGCTCACAAAGGCATTATGTAAGTGTTTGAAGCCACAGCCTCACAGAAATGAAGATTATTCTTTGATTGGTCATTGCCTCTGAGCATACATTTCTTCTGGTGACCTTGTGAGAATTGAGAATTGTCTAGCAAAGAACAAAATTCTGTGCTCCTGGGTTACCTGATAACAAGGCATCCTAATTTCACCTTTTTCATTTCTTCTAAATAAGATTGATTTCCTTCCTCTATATCCAGGCTCTTACTTCCTGTTTGGTATATCCTTCCCTGATTGCTTTCAGATACATCGTTGCCATCACTTCTATTTTTCATCTAAATGTCCTTGGACCTCTCCTTTTTCTACTTCAATCTGAAGTAGATTTCTCCCTTCCCTGAGTCCTGTAAACCTTTTATTGCAATTCACACATTATGACTTGTGTGATACTTCTGTAGCATTTTTCCTTTACCATACAACTTATTAGCCTAATTACCTTTATATTCCCCACAGTGCATTATTTAGAGCCTACTACATAATCGATTTTTAAAAAATGTTTAATGCATAAATTCACATTGGAAAATATTAGAGCAGAGAGTATATTTCTGTTAAAGACTCTGTCACATTAGGTGACATATGTTTCACGTGCATACAAACAGTTATCATAGCCCAGATTCTTGTCTTTATATTCCATTTACGGCCAATGCCTTCAGGGCTAACACTAACTGTATATACTTTAGTATAGCTCTAAAATAATTTCAGGTTCATAAAGAACATTTCCTCATTCCAGTATAAACTCAGAAGGGCAGAAGCTTTTACATTTTTTATAGTCTCCATGATACTTAGCACGATATTGGGCCTATTATGGTTGTTACTGTATACACCTAGGTTAGTTGATTGAACTTTTGTTTTGTAAGATTCCCACAAAGTTGGTATTACTATGATCTTGAACATATTTTTTATTAGACTGTGTAGAAATTTAAAACTCTGTCAGATAAAATGTATTGAATTTTATTTATCCAGTCTTATCCAGATTTATCCAAAATCTATTGAATTTTATTTATCCAGTCCACTTTAAGTGTTAGTTCCTTGGAACCATGACATATAAGTAAAAGTTGAAGAGTTTACTTATTTAAATAAAGTAATCCATTTAAAAGGCTTTAAGTGGTGACTTCAACTGCCCTCCCACTACTCAACACATAGATATTAAAGAGCATGATATATTCATTTCAAAATTTCTAAATATCTGGTTTTTATTTAAGTAGCACAAAATTAGAGACCTTAAAATAACCACAGAGGAACATTTTTAATTCAGAATTTTGATATAGTACAAATATAATAATACATTAACTAAAACTAATGGAATCTCATTTTTACTGTAAACAATTTGCATATTTTTCAACAAGGAAAAACGTATTTGATGATGTAAATTAGTCAATCAACCTGAACTCTTGATGAAAAATATATTTCTTCTTGCCTAAATTATGGAAAAACATTTGCAGGTGTCGCAATAGTCTATAGGTATTTGAATAAACTTTTAGCTTCAAAGAGATTGAAAATCACTTAACTAATACTTTTATGTGTATATGTCACTGAACCATTAGTCACTGAACCATTAGTTTTTTTCTCAAGTATGGTAAGCTCAACTGATTATAGAAATAGTGTGTGGATAGATCAATGGAAATATGTGTATGTATGTGTGTGTCTTAGCATCTTGTTACCTGAAACTTTAGCTCCATTCAGCTTGAGATTATTTTGTATGAAGCCTGGGAATTAATATGTGAATGACTGAGAATCTGTCAGCCAAACCCAAATATAAAATTCTGCATAGAGAAGAGAGAGTGGGGTGGGAGGAATCCTGTTAACATCAGTTTCCTCATCTGTTAATGGGAATTTTACAGAACATGCCTCTTGGGGTTGTCCTGAGGAATAATAAGTTATCAGATATAAAGTCCTTAATACTTGGCATTTAGTACAAGTTCAATAAGTGTTAACCATCATTTTTGTGAATGTATTTCCCATTTCTATTCTATCAGTCTTGTTAGAAATCAATTTAGATATATAATCCATGATCTATAAAGTATATGTATATATAGAGTGAGTGTATGTATCCCCATACATCATTTATGGATAATGAATCTAGCATCTCATGAAAATCCAGTGAGACTTTCATAGAAGTTATAATTATACTAACTTCTTTTTTTTTGGTTATTTTTTGTGTGTTTGCTTTTTTAAATGAAAGTTTAGTATTTTTGTTAGGCCATAAGTTAGCAGTGGCAAATCTAGGATTAAAATATTATTTTTTTTGTTATTCATCATTTCCACTATGCTATGTGGCTACTTTTGATGACTGCTACTTTAAATCATTCAAATTTTATATTTTGTCAGGATAATTTCTTGAAAATAAATGTGTGATAACCAAGCATCTTTACTTAAATGATGAAAGAACAGTTTGTTTCTAAATTTTCCCGCTATAGAATAATAATATTGACTAAATGTTTATTCACATACCAAGGAAGCACATGGCCATCCTAGCTGTCATATACTGACTTGCATTTTGATTTTGAGCAAATAATCTCAGCTTTCACCTGACCTAGACAAAAATGGAAAATTGAAAATAGCAGTGCTATTTTGCCTCCTCTTTACATCACTGACAGGGTGATATTAAACAAATTAATATTTTAGATTTCTACACAGGCTTTTGGGGGAAGAAGAGTGTTTTTTGAATCTTTTTCTTTTTCTTGTTTTTGAGACCGAGTCTCATTCTTGTCACTCAGGCTAGACTGCAATGACATGGTCTTGGCACACTGCAACCTCTGCCTCCCAGGATTAAGTGATTCTGGTGCCTCTCCTCCTGAATAGCTGGGATTACAGACATGCATCAAAATATGCAGCTAATTTTTGTATGTTTAGTAGAGATGGGTTTTCACCATGTTGGCTATGCTGGACTCAGGCTCCTGGCCTCAAACAATCTGCCCACCCCAGCTTCCCAAAGTCCTGGCATTACAGCGTGAGCCACATCCATCTCATGAAGCTTTTTCTATGTAAGTACTCTATTAATTACTTTACAAGGAATTTTTTCCATTTTTGGCAAGATATTTTAGCAGAAGTCATCATCAAACTAAAAGAACAGAGAAATAATTGACAGAAAGTAATGCAGCAGTTAAATGTGCTCTTGTTTGCAAGAATCAGATAAAGGTTTCCATCCATCTGGATTCCATCTATTCTTCCTTCCAAAATATCACTAATATTTCAGTCTTTTGATCTCTGCTATTTAGAATGTGAAACTTGGGGTGGAGGTAGGATGGGAGGTGAAAGGGAGGAGGAAGGAAAGTGATGAATAAAGGATTTATTTAATTTTAACATTTAAGCCTCCAGTATAGTGTTTGTATGTAAGCCAGGCTTGCAGACTTAGTTATACTAGAAAGCTAGCATACAGCTTTAGAGTCAGTGCCAGTAGGAATTGTGCAAAAGAAATATACCCAAAGGGCAGGAAGTATTTCACATTTGCTCCAGAAGACTATAGTTCCATTAAACTTTTATATTTATCTATTGGGGATTTTTTTGAAGTCTTCAAAAGCTATTTTTATTTGAATTTCCTGGAACCACAAATTTTTGTTGTCAAAATTTTTTATTCCATTTTAGGAAACACAAAACTTTAAAACATTAGAATTCTTTTTATTTTCCTATTATCTTAAAAAAATTTTACAAAGGAAGATTTGCCTTAAAGAGTACCAGTGAAGGAGGAAACACTTAATAGGGGATGGTTTTTCTGGTTTATTGACTTTACCTAAAAAGGAGTACCAGCAAAGGAGGAAAAATACAATAGGTGACATACCAGGAAAGGAGGAAAAATAAAACAGGTGACAGTTAATTTGGTTTACTGACGTTTACCAAAAGAAGCCATATTTAATTTTGGGTCAACTCTGAGAGATCACAGAGTCTCTTAAGTAATCGTCATCTCTTTTGTCATTTCACATTGACTCATCTGACTTAGAAACGGGTAGGTGAAAAGAATCTTCATTCACTATGTTTTAACGTTAGAACATAGAGACCCAAATAGGTCAGGAAGAGACAAACCTCTCTCATTTAAGAGACACTCAGTTCCCTGAAAAATAACAAATTCTTCATTCAGAGTGAATAGCACGTGAGACAAGGCTTACTACCTTGCTCATAGACGAGGGAGGTGATTGTCAAATATAGCTGGAAGGATATCTTGCCCAGCCTTTTGCAGATGCTTCAAATTTCTGTAATAGAGAGAGAAACTTAATTCCACAAACTCAGATGAAGTTACAAGGCCAATACTTCTAAGAGAGGAGTTATGCTGTAGTGATTTGAATTTAGCAGGGTTGAAATAACTTGTACCAGATTGTGTCATTAATCAAACAGCTAGTATTTATTGACCATCTACTATGTGCCATTTACGGACCATCTACTAGTTTTAAGGTAAAACTGAAGCTCAAAGTTTGTATGCATCTTATCTGATGTCTTACTAGAATCCTCCAAGCTAAATGGATTATTATTTTGGGGGGGTATCACTGTGCTATCACTTACTTCTGTAGCCCACAGGAAGATTGCTTTCATTGTCACCTGTCTTCCCCCACTGGATCACATGCTCTGCACGACACCTGAGACTAGCTTGGTCTCATTCATCTTGGTAACACCCTAGTGTATCAGAATCTTGGCATGCAATTGACGTTTAATTCATGCCTATTAAACGAATTAATAAGACTGAATAAGAAATTAATGCTACTTTATGGCACTTGACAGGTAGGACAGAAAATAAGACATGAGTGCAGAACAGTTATTGAGAGATTAGTTGCTTTAAGTTTATCATGTAGAGTGGTGAGTTAGAAGACACAGAAAAAAAATGAGACCAAGAAGTCTCTCAAAGACTCTGCCTTGCTCCTCTCAGTTTTGTTGCACCAATCCTATGCTCAGGTTGAAAACAGTTATCCATGGCATTACCCTTAGATGTTCGATAGCAATTATAGTTACTCATTTACTAGAAGCTGGCTTACATTTAATTGATTTATTTGAAGAACCCAAAGTAATGACGTGTAGCAGAAATCATGCCTCTCCTTCTCTTTCTCTGTAGGCACATCCTGCATCTGGGTTTGAAATGAGAAGAAGTGAGTTTAAATAGGAAATTCCTAATTCCTCTGGAAAACATCGTCGCTGAGATGAATTTAAACAGACAGCATGAATCAAAGATTAACAAGTCAGTTCAATCCTGGCTCTGCAGTTTAACAGGCTTGAGGTCTTAGACCACATGCTTACTCTCTCTAAACCTCAGTTATCTCATCTCTGAAGTGGAGATGATAATGCCTACTCTGTTTATCTTTTAGAACTGTTCTGTGTAAGAAAATGCTTTACACACCATGAGCTGCTATATAAATGCAAGGAACTCTTGCTATTATTATGGTCATGACTGCTCTGGTAATCATGATGATAGCACTGAATACAAATCTAAAGGGCATATCCACATAATTAAAGTGTCTTACCTCAGGAACAGCTCTAGATATTCACATCTGTGAAACAGCATCTGATCAGTCCTTAAGCTAATCAGACAACATATACATTGATGGTCCGTGAAGAATTACTGGCACATTAATTCGCTTGCCTGGAAACATCTGGATTCTCTAAAATTAGATTCCTGATGAAAGATCCCTGAAGTGTTGCCAGATTTCTGTTTAGATAATTTTATTCAGTTCAACAAACATGAATCGAATGTCTATGATTGGCCAGGAATTGTATGTAGCCTATAGAGACTTAAAGATTGCTGATCACGGTTCCTGCCTTCAAAGAGCTCACAGTTTATGGGCAGAGACAGATATATAATTAGATGTCCACAGAATATAAAATGGAGTTATGTGTAATAATTACATAAATTACAGTGGTACTACAGGAAGTAGACTAAAGCAAAATCAGAGACTTTCTTGATGGAAAGGTGCCTGAATTGAATGTTAAATCATAAGTAGAAGTTACAAAGGCAAAGTGGGTGCAAAGTGAGGGTAATTCCAAGCAGAGGGAACAACATGAGCAAAGGTAATGAAACTGGAAAAAATATGTGGCTATGTTGCTGGAACAGAAACCAAACTGAAAGATGTAAAGGAGCTAAGGCTGAAGACTGGAGAAAAGAAACACCAGCTCCTGGAAGGGCTTGTGGGTCATGTTTTTAACTGTGACAGGTAGATACCAACCACTAAAGGGTATGAAACTGGTAAGAGACATTGTGTGGCACAGATTTTAAATCAAATGCGCTAGGTATTGCATTGATTGAAAGATAATAAAACTGGAAGCAGGGACATTTGGTTAGTGTAACAATTTGGAGAGATGAACCAAGGAAACAGGAATTAAGATAGGTAGCAATAGTTATGAGAAATCTACACACACACACACACATAGAGTGTGGGGGACCGACAGGACTTGAGAGTTGCTTTAACATGGCATTGAAAAATGCAAAAGTGTCAAGACAGAGCCAGGCATGGTGGCTCACACTGACAATTCCAGCCACTCTGGAGACTGAGGTGGGAGGCTCGCTGGAAGCCAGAAGTTTGAGGGTGCAGTGAGAATTAATGACACCACTGCATTCCAGCCTGGGTAGAAGAGCAAAACGCAATCCAAAATACAAAAATTAAATAATTAAAAATTAAAAAAAGAAAGATGTCAAGATAGATTACCCAGGCAAGGACTGGTGCAATAGATATCTCAGTCTATGAAGTTAAAAATTACAATATATTACTTAATGCTTATAAGCTATCTAATTAATTTCTGACTCCAGAACAAATTTTACCAGACTGCTGGGGAAAAAATACCTGAACCCCCAATCCCCAGTCTGTACTGACACTTCTCCTGTTAGGATTTCACTGTGATTTTAAGGTCTTAATGCCAAGCAGTTGGGGATGGCCCATTTGGTTGTTGGCCATGAGCCCACGCTTGTAGCTGCTGAGACAGCAGTCATTCTGGCCTATGTGGCCTTTACAAGTCCCTCAGTTCTCTCTGTTGCCTCAGTGCCAAGCATGGTTTGTGGGCAAATCCTGGGGGAAAGGGCATATGTTAGCCTCGCCCAGAAGTGGTGTGAAGCCATTTTCTCCTTTTGCTGTACTTTCCTAGGAAATGGAGGGGAGGTACCTTCAGCAGCACAGGAAACCGCGGGTCCCTCATCACTGCCACCTTCTCTTAATCTGAGGGGAGATAATTCTCTGAGGGAAATCCTTTTCTTTTCAGGTCTCTCTGTTTTTGTGTGTTCACATCGCAGCTTTTCTTCTCTCTGGAGTTTACTTCGGGCAGAGAAAGTACATCAAGACAATTGTTTGTTTTTTAAAATGATCTGCCCTCTTACTTCCACATGAAAGGGGTCTTCGTCTTCTTGCCATTTTACCTTCGGCACCCTGCATCTGGAATACTCTGACACATGCTAAGAGCACACACACAAATATTTGTTTATTAAATAAATGAACGTGAGGGCAAGTTATGAGGGGACATGACACATTTTAGGAGGAAAAAGCTGCCATTTTAGAATTCTCTCAGCAATGCTATACACTGAAGGAGTAAATGAATGAATTAATTAGAAAATGAATACAGTCGTGGCTGCTTACTCTTGTTTTTTGTTCTCTGCCACATTCCTTCCCTGAGGCATTCAGCACAGAGCTGATTTCATGCTAAAAAAGAGAAAGAAAAGAAAAATATTCAGGGACAAAAAATGAATTAAAATATTAATATAATCCAGTCAAATTCGTTATTTCAAGTCATCTAATAGCAATCAAAATACTTCTTACTAGCTATCTAAACTGAATATTTCTATTAAAATGTAAAGTTTATTTCAATGACATTCAAAAAATGAACTAGAGAATTGGGAGTGAAGTGAGATTTTCTTAGAGAGTTGCAAATTTACTCATACGTAATCAGACTATGTATAGAAAAATTTTTTTTAAATTTTATCTATGACTGACTAATAAGATGTTCCTCTCAGACCTCGGGTCCCCTACTGCTTGCTGGGATAATTTTCCCTCCCTCCCTCCCTGTCTTCCTCCCTCCCTTCCTTCCTCCCTCCCTCCCTTCCTCCCTTCCTTCCTTCCTTGGAAGCAACTACCAAACCTACGCAAAGTCATTTAAACGTGGTGGTAAACTTTGTTCAAGTAGAGAACATCAGATACAGCACAAAGCAAAACAGAAACAAAACACCGAAAACTAAAACACAGAAATGTAAGTTCAGATTGTTCACTTTTGGCCGGGCACAGTGATGCACGCCTGTAATCCCAGCACTTCGGGAGGCCGAGGCAGGCGGATCATGAGGACAAGAGATTGAAACCATCCTGCCCAACATGGTAAAATCCCGTCTCTAGTAAAAATACAAAAATTAGCTGGGCGTGCTGGCGCGCGCGTGTCGTCCCGACTACTTGGAACGCTAAGGCAGGAGAATTGCCTGATCCCAGGAGGAGGAAGTTGCAGTGAGCTGAGATCGCACCACTGCACTCTAGCCTAGCAACAGCGCAAGACTCTGTCTCAGGAAAAAAAAAAAAGATTGTTAACTTTCATGGCCTAGGAATAATGGAAGGAGATTCAAAAGAGCACAGGTGTTCAAAATCTGGATTGTAATTCCGTATTTCCAGGCTGGGGCTGGGAGAGGAGGTACTAGAGGACTACCTCTGGCCTTGATGTTTCCCCACGTAGGTGATATGTCATCTCTTCTCTGGGTTCTCGTACTATCGCATTGGCTAGTGCTTGGCTACTGCAATAGGCGTGGAGACATGGAGGCATATCCCCATCCATGTTAGTGTAGTTTACTACTTAAGATGCGAAAGAGAAAGAGGGTAGGGAGAAAGGAGACATTTGGATAATTTTATCTCAAGACATTGGCCTATCTTGTAATGCTATTACATTCCTGCAACTCCTTTTTGCATTTTAGAAACTAATTTTCTTTTTCTTTGTATTATTTTTGCTTTTAAATCAACCCCCTGCTCCCCTCACAGCCTAGGCTCCTGGATCCCAACTTGGCTCAATAGACTCAGATGAATATATATTTAAAAAATATTTTTGTATTATACCATTGTTAGAATAATTTTGAAAAATGATATTGTCTATTATACAATTATCAACAATTAAATACCAAATATCATGCTATGGACTTTATGTGCATTTTTTCACAATATCAAATACATGCTATAGATTTTATTTTCATTTTTACCTATGAAGTATTATTGCTTTACAGAGGTAGGAATGAATGCTTAGAGAGATTAAATAATTTGCCCCAAATTATACCCGTAATAAATGGCTTTGTTGAGATTTAGATTTAGGGGAGTCTTACTCAAAAACGCATGAATTTTTCAGTACATTTTGTTGTTCACTGCCGGTTCTTAACTCCATGAGAAAATTTCAGGCATTTATAGGAATGTGTGAATCATAACTAAAAGAACACACATTCAGGGGCAGGAGACTCAGTTTCAAATTCTGCCTGGCTGTACCTATGTTTTTATTATTTCAACTGACACATAAGAACATAAGAAATGTACTATTTTGGGGGGTATGGTGTGATATTTTGATACATATGTACCTTGAGTGTTGATCGAATCAGGGTAATTAGCAAATCCATCACCTAAAGAATTTATGATTTATTTGTGTTGGAAGCATTCAAAATTCTTCTGTCTAGCTATTTGAAAATATACAATAAATTATTGTTAACTTTAATCACCTCACAGTGCTATAGAACACAATAACTTATTTTTCCTGTTTATGCTATAATTTTGTATCTGTCAACCAACCTCTCTCTATCTCTTCTCCATCCTACCCTTTCCAGCCTCTAGTAAATGGAATAATATACTCCACTAAAGATCAACTTTTTAAGCTTCCATATACGAGCGAAAACATGCAGTATTGCTCTTTCTGTGCCTGTTTCACTTAACGCAATATCTTTTAGATTAATTCATGTTGCCTCAAACGATTTGATTTCATCTTTTATGGCTAAATGGTATTCCTTCATATATACACTGTATACTACATATAATATAATGTATATACAGTAAACGTACAATGTGTATATATATCCATTGTGTGTGTCATCTTTTATGGCTAAATGGTATTCCATTGTATACATATAATATACTACATATAATATAACGTATATACAATATATGTACAATGTGTATATGTGTCCATTCCATTCCACAATGGAATACTATTTTAAATATACATATACACACACACAAATATACGTATATGTAAAATAGTATTTCATTGTGCATTTTGTTCATTCATCTGTTGAGGACACAGATTGATCCCCTATCTTGGCTATTGTGAATAGTGTAAATATGTCTTCTACATACTGATGCCCTGTAGTAGATTGTTGGATCACATGGTAGTTCCATTTTTAGGTTTTTAAGAAACCTCCACATTGTTTTCCATAGCAAATATACCAATTTACATTCCCACCAACAGTGTTTACAGGCATCCTTACAAGCATTTGTTATTTTTGTCTGTTTGATAATAACCATTCTAACTGGAGTGAGATGAGATCTTATTGTGGTTTTGATTTGCATTTCCCTGATGATTCGTGACGTTGAACATTTTTTCATATACCGTTGGTCATTTGTATGTCTTCTTTTGAAAAACATCTATTTAGATCATTTGCCTTTTTTATTAATAATTGAATGACTTGGGTTTTTGTGCTGTTGAGATATTTCAGTTTCTTGTATAACATTTTAACAATAGTAATTTACAGCTTTCTCAAGTAGCTGAGAGCCCTGGAAAGATGGTAGGGGGAATCTGAAGCCACCTTCTGAGTTAAGCAACTGTCCTCACAGTCCAGGGCACTCAGCCAGAAGCCCTGAGCCAAGCATGCAACATTCCATCTGCTGTACTAAGCAAAGGTAAATGACCCTCAAACCCCAAGGGAGTGATTCAGATTCAAGAAGGAGACCTCACCTTTTATAGGACAGTCAGGCTTGAGAGTTTTTTTGCTTAAGTGATTGAGGAAGAAAAAAAAAATCTAAGATCTAGTTAACAAAATCTATTGACGTCATTTCCACCATTCACTGATGGAGCTCAGAAATAGAAAGTGTCAGGAGGGCTATAATTAGGAGAGAGAGTTAAAAATTTAACAGGATTCCAGATTTCGTCTACACCTGCCATCGTTTTTAACCACCCTTTCTTCCCATTTGCACTTTATTGGGCCTATTGTCTTCCCTTCTCGTTTTCAGGATTTGAGAGAAATACGTAAAGGAAAATATTAAAGAAGAGAAAGGTGTTATCTTGAAAAGATATTTGGGAGATGCCAGTTTCTGGGATAGGTTCAGTTCTGTGCCTGCCTTTCTTCTGACTATAATTCACGTTAGCCCTCTCTGACTGAGGCGTGTGAAGTTCCTCAGTGAATGCACCTAGAGGTGTCCCCTTGTTCCCGGAGAGCACTTGGACAGAGAAAGCAGACTTGACATAACCTTCTAGAAAGTCTAGTATACAATGAAGCACAGTAATTATCTTCAGGGATTTTTATGTGTAGATTATTCCCCCTATGTTTGTTTTAAATAGACTTTAGTTTTCAGAGCAGTTTTAGGATCACAGCAACATTGAGTAGAAGGTAGTTTCCATATACCCCTCTCCCTACATGTGCACAGCCTCTTCCACTATCAATCGCCCACACTAGAGTGATACATTTGATACATTGTATAAGCTTACACTGGTATGTGAGAGTCACACAATCAATGAACTTACCCTGGTACATCGAGGTCATACATAATCCATAGTCCATAAAATAAAACCAAGTATGTTTTGTTACGCTAGCTCCTCTCAGAGCCACGAATACACTGTATGGTATTGGCTTGGTGAAGGACAGAGAGAACACTATAGTGAGCAATATTTTCCAAATATGCATGTTTGATAACACTGGAATTCTCAAATACACATTCCCATCTATACTCTTCTAGAAGAATCGGGCCTACTGTGTCTATTTATAAGTTATTGTCTCAGACATTTTCTTTCTTAACCCATGAAAACTGAAGTTAATATACATTATATTTTAATATTCTGTAGTGTTAATGATTTGCAAATAATCTAAATTTTTTCCATAGGGAAAAGATGGCAGAAAAGCAACATTTGCTTTGTAAAGATAGAGTATCAAAAACAGCCTTGCTAAAAGCAGGTTAATGCTTTAAATGATGCAATTGAACAAGACATAATTAGGGCTATTTCCTTCCCCTTGTTTTAGAAACACCATGAGCCATTGCCACAGAGGTGAAAGGGTGTGATTTTATCACTTTGATGTTGAATTTTTTCCCCAGTGTAGCCTTAAGTAGTCCTTCCATAAAATGGTACTATGAAATAGTTTCAATTTGCAAAGCTGTTGTTTGATGACCAAAGAATTGTTTGCAATAATTGAATTATGGTTGTTAAAGTTCTTATTTCTTCTTTGAAGACAGTGTTTGTTTATAGGTCCATAAAGAATGGGAAGAGAACATTCATTTTAAAATGAGTCTTTGAATAAGATTTAAGAAGTGTAAATTTTCTTATGCCCAAATGAATGGCTGATAATTGTATTATCCTGGATTCTCCAGAGAAAAAGAACTAATAGAACATATCTACATATTTCCATTCTGAATCCAAAGGCCTGAGAACTGGGAGAGCCAATTACTAAAATCCAGTTCAAGTCCAAGTCCAAATCTGAAGGCAAGAGAAGACCAATGTCACCAGGCAGAGAGAGCAAATTCTCTCTAGCTCAGTCTTTTTATTCTACATAGGCCTTCAACAGATTAGAGAGGTCCACCATAAAGGGAAAGGCAACCTACTTTACTAGGTGTACCAATTCAAGTGTTCATTTCACCTAGAAACACTCTCACAGACACCTAGAGTAATATTTAAGCAAACATCTGGACACCCTCTGGACCAGTCAAGTTGACACATAAAATTAATATCACAGTAATGATACCTTTTCAATTCTATTCTATTTGGTATACATTTACGAGCACTGCAATACACTGTGCTAGCTGCTAGAAAGAACACGGAAGACTAACACCTGGTCCTTTTCTTTGAGAAGCTAACCAATTAATGTAGGAGATATGCACACTTAGTTGTTATAATATTAGCATAAACAAAGTGAGTATGATCAGAAGAGTGAGTGATTGGTTTGGATTATGAAGACTGGAAAAGAATTACAGAGAATAGAAATTAGAAAAGACCTTTGAGCAATAGAAACATGGGGAAATAACATGAACGAAGGCCTGTGGGTGTGAAAAATTCCATGGAATGCCTATGTTTCTGGAAACCAAAGAGTATGGCCAATGTCTCACCCTGAAAAGACTGGTCAGGATCATGTCATGAAGTGTCCTCAGTGTCATACTAGGAATATGTTTACTTCAGGATTTTTGCTACTTTGTAGGAATAATTATTCTCTTATTTTCTTACGTTTGGAACATTGTCATCATGATCATAGTTGCCATTTATGAAAAGAGATGGTCATCTAGCAAAAAGTTGAGTTCCATTCATATGACTAATTAAAAACAAAGCTTGATGTTCTAACTTCTGGCTTCATCTTTCCTTTCTACCTAGTTTGTAATGTTTCTTCCATAATTTATTGAGAACTGGATTCGGAATTTAAACTACTCCTTTGTACTTGGTTTTTGGCTTTTTGTTGTTTATAGATTTGAAATCATACACCCATAATTTGATCTTATGAAAAATAATAGTAATAAATACAAAGCAGGTAGCTATTCTCTGGACAATGTTTCTCTTTCCTCATAAACTTAAATGGTTTTAAATAATAATCGATGTAATCTTTGAAACATAGAAACTTTGAGTGCAACGACCAGCTTTGTCTTTCTCTCTGGTAAGGAACATAATGCAATACTCAGTATACAAAAATAAAATGCATTAGCAAATAGAGAAAAACTATGACTTGAAAATAGCATCTCACAAAAAGGATCTTGCTTCCCAAGTGATAATTAATAAATGAGAATTTCATTACAATTAAAAGCAAAAAAAAATTAGGACTGTCTACATTTCAGTAGGCACGGATATTGCAAGCTCACTGTTTCTATCATATTTAAATTCTGCTATAGTCTTGATCTTAGCCACAGTCAGCATTGCAGAATGAGAGTTTCTGCTCGAAGAGCATGAGATTCTCTGTGGTTCCTACTGCTTTTTTTAATGAAACAGTTTTATAACTACCCACCTGCTTTCTTTTTTTGATTTATTTCACTTTAGTAAAAAGAAGGATAAAAGAGGTACATACCACCAGCCTATAATTAATTCTTAGCAATTTAGTAGACCACAAGTGTTTTATTCTTTTAAAAATATATTTCCTCTGATCAATAATGTATGTTTTACAGATAAGTTTAAAAATAATCTCAACTTAATAATTTGAAGAATGTATTTATGAATTGGTGTGAATGCTTATGTTGATATATATGGCAATTTGGAAAACTCTGATGTTCTTTTCTTCTGGAAAAGCCAAGCACTGTTGGAATATGCGTTGTGTGGAATAAACCAATAGGCATAAGTTTGGTAACTTGCTCTGGGCTCATAAATCATAGGCAAGCGTCTCATAAGTTTATCATATACGTTAAATGTAACCACCATAAGAGAAGAGATTGGGACCAAGAGACGTGCTTCTCTCTTGTATTGGTGACCCATATTGGTCTCTACCAAATAAAAACAGTCATAAAGTGTTTAAAACTATCACAAATCACTGACATATAATGTCCGAGAAACAGTCTGTTCTAGATTGAATTTTTGTTTTATCATCAACATTGAAAGCCCTGGGGCAGTAGCTCAGGCCTGTGAGCCCAGCACTTTGGGAGGCTGAAACAGGGAAGCTGCTTGGGCCCAGAAGTTTGAGACCAGCCTGGGCAACGAAGAGAGACACCTCTCTCCAAAAAAAAAAAAGGATGCTGAATTATAAAAAACTGTAACAGGTTTAGAATAGAGAGATACTTTAAATAATTCCTTAAAGCAATAAACAGTAGTTACAGACAAAATAAATTTCGATAGTGCATAATGAAAACTTGATTTTTTTCCATGATAATTTTAAAATTATAGAGTACATAAATACCTAAACTTCCTCCTTACACACTCTGATCCTTTCTTTCACATCATTCACTTCTGCTCACATTTAATATGTTTTACCATATTATTGCTGTATTTTAACATCACCAAAAATTAAAGTTCTGGGATTCTGAATAAAGGGAAACATTGAGTACAAATTTTACATTTATAGGAAAGCTCTTCCAAAAAATTATTTGAATGAAAATTTAATTATTGTTTGTTGCAAATCAAGTGACTTTTGACAGAGGAAGGGTCATTTGCATGAAAGAAATCTTTTTTTTTAACCCACTTTTATTTTTGGTAATGTTATTTCTGATATTCTCAAACGAATAAATTATCAAGGAAAATAAGCCCTGATCTCCAAGAAGATGATTGCAAAAGGTTTTACCACCACATTAACTTTATACTAGTATCATAAAAATAGTTTGCAATAAATTTAAACTAGGCTCTTCAAAATTTGTGGTCTGGAATTGTGGTTAAAAGGCTAAAAATTACATTTGCTGTATTATTTAAGTACAATGTGGAATTCTACGTTTAAAAATACAGTCTATTGAAAAGGAATGAGTTTCACCTACTTTGACCTGCTTCCGTGAGAGTACCAAGCAAGAACTGGCTTTAGGGAAGGTAGTAGTACAACTATTACGTTTTTTTTTTGTTGTTTTTTTGTTTTTTTTTTTTGCCTCTTCAGCTTTTCCAGGGGCAAAGAAAGAAACAGGCAAAATACAGAAGGTCATGCATGACAAGCAACTGCAAACCATTGTGAAAGGGAGTCTTTGGTATCTGAGATGATGGAATTAGATAAAGACAAAAGGATGCAGGGGGCAGTGGGAGAGCTTCTTTCCACAAGCCAGACCCTCCTATTCATGTCCAAAGCAAATGTTCTTATGAGGATGAGGAGCAAATCAATATTTTTATGTTTAATATTCAGCTCAGGGTCAGCAAAAATGCTCACATTTCTAGAGTTTTAGTCACAGCTGTTAGAAATATTTTTCTTACACAAAGCTTTACGGAAGAATGTTGTTTATATAGGTTTTATAATTTTGTTGCTACCATGTTTAACTAACAGAAATTGTAAAATTTGTACAACCAGTTTACTTTCAACTTACTTATTTGCAATAGTTTGTTGTGATTTTTCTGGGAAAACAGTAAGCCAATAACAAAATATGCACCATCTAATAGAACTTAAGCCTTGAGACGTGAATATACTTTGAAACTTTATAATTAGGAAAGTGAAAACAATGACAGTAGTAATTAAAATCTTTATGATGAATAAAACCAATTCAAGTGATATAACACCTTCATTTTTTAAAAAAAGTGAATCTCTTTTATATTTCATGAAGAAAGGGTCTGGAGCTGGTTTCTCTGAGGAGTAAGTGCCTAGTAGGAAGATGTAGCTGAAAAAGTAAGCATATGGCTAGGAAATTTTGAAAATTTCAGCCTAAAACTTACCATTCACAGCATTTCAAGGATTCATAAAATAAAGCAAATGTAGCCAAGTGGAAAAAGGACAAATACATAATTCATGAAGCAGGCCTTTCTGACATACCCTGCTGCTTTTGGCTCCTAAAAATAGATCAGTTAAGTGTAACACGTAATAATTTCCTTTAAAAAAGTAGTAAAGATATATTTTATTTGAAAGTGTTCTAAATTTTTGCAGTATAAGCAATTGAGGAGTCTTACGCCTATTTTAGAGAAAGACATGGGGGTGTTATGCAGATATATTTGAAATAACTCTTTTTTTTTTTTCCTGTGGCCTTATTAGCATCTAGCTGGGAGGCATTGCATGTTTCTTTGCCTCACTGTGTTCTATGCAAATTATCAGGGTGGAAAGTGCCTTCACTAATAGTTTTAAAACACACTTTAGGGTGATGCATTTTCTTGCAGACAGCGTATTTGACATGGAATCTTCAATTGGGGGCCAAGACATTTACCATCAATTTAAAACCCAGAGTATATTTAGTCTAGTGACACATCAAGTAGCATAAGAAGTCATCTCAGAACAATACAAAATTTAAAAATGTGCGCTGTATAAGTAAATCCATTATCACTCTTTTTCAAATTCTGGGCTTATTTATTAATGTGCTAAATTTGTAAAGTAAAAACATACAGAATTATTAAATCTACCCAGAACCGTTTTTAAAAACAAAAACATTACACTTGCTTACACCTATTTTCTTTACATCATTTAGATGACTCTCACTGGATGAACTTAAAACTACAATGTTGTATTGGAAATTTTACCATCATTTTGAGATTAAGCATAAAGTATTCATCCTGGTTATATGTATAAAGTACAAATAATTGCATCAATGTAACGGTTTTGTATGATTTCTGATTTTGAAACATATAAAATGAATATACAATTAGAATCATTACACTTAATTTTCAGTGCTCAGTAAAGTCTTCGATGGTATTAGTGCTATAAAACATTTTAATTTATGCTTTAAATGAGCATAATCTTATTAATTTTCATCTGTCTCCTAAGAAATGCCAGATTTACAAAAACATTCAAACCAAAAATTTGTAGCCTATAGACTTCTAGTAGTCTACCTGTCAGTTCTGATTAATTTCAGTAATCCAGTTATTTTGCTGACCTACTTTTTCAGTGACTACTAACTTTTCTAGGCAAAAATCAAAGGTTTATTTTTTCTTGATGGTGGGTTTTTTTTGCCTAGGATTATTAACAGTTCAGTCAACAGATTTGTAAAGCTAACTTTTATTTCTGGAATTTTTATATGTTCATCATAAAATAATGAATTGTCCATATTTCTCTATTATTGAGACATATTGTTCAGATCTAACATATATTCCATATTATTTCCATTTAATTTACACCTCTGAAAAGAATTTAAAAGAGGATGAAAGTATCAATCAAAATATCTTTAAAGTAAGTGGCTAAAATTCTGCCCTAATTTAAGGTACTTTTGGCACTTTTCAAAAAAAGATAATTAAATTAAAATTGGCTCCTATGAATATAGCTTTACATTGTGAAGATATGGGGCTTGTTTCTAATCTTTTTTGACATCATCTGCTGACTTCACTGAACTTAATTGTACAAAGTACGTTTCATCCATCTTGTCTCTCTCTCACACACGTAACTCTTTGCACTTGCCTTATTTGAAATGGCAAAGATGGACACTGGATTGACATAGTTTCTTTACCAATCATGTTGCTAAACTGGAATCTTCCAGGGGCAAATGACTCTTATAACAGTGTTCCAAAATATTTATGATATTTTTGGAGTCCTAGTCAGTTAACCGTTTAAAAAAGTATTTTAAAAGGATTCTCACTTTATAACAGTAACAAAATAATCTAATATTAATAGCCCTACACATGAATGCATGCTGAAATGCTAACTAGTCTATCAAGTCCACCATGGCATCATTGAAATAGTTATAAATTAACTCAGACTTTCAATCTTATGTGTTTGTATCTGTATTCTTAATGCTTGCCTTTTAGTACATTTTATAGGAAATAGTGTAACCTCCATTTCATCCTAGTATGGACTCTACTTTCATAGGAGTTATCTACTGTCCTTGATGAATATCCATAATGCACAATGTTAAAACGAGAAAGCTATAATTGGTAAATAGGTCAATAAGTGTACAGTTCAGAAGACAGTCATATCATGCTGTCATTTGTTCTCATCTCTCCCATAATGAGGATGTTCGCATTGCATGTTAAAAGTTGCTTCTGTGAAAAGCAATATTTGAATCATATACAAAGCTGTTGGACCAGGATGACAGGGTTCTTAACAAGAAAGGATAGAGCAAGTACTAGTCAACCCCAATGTGTCTATTGTAATAAATTCAAAAGAAAGAGCTAATCTGAGCAATGGATATGACATAGGAAGCATATACATCTGAGAGGAAAATATGTGAGGGATGATCAGAAAATGATTCATGACCTTAAAACTATTGTGGTGCCATGATAGACAGAAATTAACTCTCAGTTTCACAGTAAAACTAAATAATTAACTCTCTCCTAATATATCCCTTTTGGGGTTCTCTCATTTCAAGATCTCATCTGAAAGTCTTCTGTAAATAGCTGACATATTCAGCAATAGAGGAGCAAGCAATTACTGTGTTTTGAGAGAGAAAAGAAAATTTTTTAAAGCAATTACTAGACATTACAAAACTGATTTACCATCATCCAGTGGGTTCTTAGATTTAATTAGGTTTAAGATTCAGTTAGGTGGGTTAGATGCATCTAGTCTCAATTTACCTGATCTCGACTTAAAAGCAACATTTTGCAACTTCCTTTGTATAGGGAAGAAGAAAATCTGATATAAGCCAATATTCAAACTCACCACAATAATGAACCTCAATATTTAGAGTTAAATGGCTACCACTTTTTATACTTCACAATCCTGGAAATTTGTTATGTTAAAGCAATAGGAAGGAATCCCCTTTTGTGTGGAATTCACCATAGTAAAACAAACAAAAAGAAATAGACTGCGGATTTGTTTTTTTTATAAAGCATGTTTTGTTCATACTGCTGTTAAATATTGAGGGCAGAGCCTTTTGGCTGCTAAAGGAAAAGAATCTAAGCATTACTGTTTACCCTGTAGAAGGTGTTATATGCTGTCAGAAAAGATCAGTCATTTCCTCCAGTAACTTTTTCTTTTCTAAAAGTCTTCCCTGTATTGCCATGGACTGCTACAATGTTAACAGAATTAGAAGTTTATGTCTGCTGTAGTCATCAAAATAAAATGCAAAAATGCAAACCAAGCTTACTTTCCATAAACGTTTTCAATTTTGAATGTGTTTTCATTTATACTAGTCTCTTGAAATTAAATCATTTCCTTTATATCTAAGAAAATCTTTGTTTGCTAATCATTCATGGGTATTCATTGTTTTCTCTAAGTTATTTGGTTTCCTATGTATCAATTTGGACCCAGTCCAATACAAAGTATAGATAGCCAGAAAGATCATACCATTTCTACAAAAAAATCCTAGTTAAGTATTTTATTTGTAAAAATGCATACTTAATTTACACATTTATTTTCTTAAAATTAAGAAAATCTGTATCTAAATTATTTGAGTGTAATATATAATATCTTACATTTAAATTAAACATAACTTTTAAAATTCACCTGCTCTAATCTGGACTGAGTAAAAATGCTTCTATCATTGCTTTGAGGTTATTAACTTAGCACATCAAGGGCTGGTTGATAGGAGCAATCTCTTTTGGGTACAAGTAATAAGGGGTTTATTGTAGAGTGTTTTAGAATAATGCCAGAATTGACCAAAAATCAGTTTGCATTTTTGTCATCACCATGCATCAGTAAATTCTAAACAATGTCAGCTATCAAATATTCTTCACTGCCAAGGCCAATTGCTACAATCGCCCTGTTTCTACCTATTATATGCTACTTTATTAATCACAGTTGTTTCACAAGTTTCTTATTTTCTTGAATTTTTATATGTTCTCTTAAATCTTCTTCACTTCTTTTGCTTTTATTCTTTTTTCTTTTTATATTTGCTTATTTATGTTGGAGGCATGCTTCAAAAGCCTAGTGATTTTCAGATTCATCTTATAATGAAGTTATAAGCTATGTTTGTTGAGTGGTGGGCTGGTTTTTTGGGGGTGGCTCCTAAATGTCAAGATCTATGGCTTCTTCTCCTGTGCTCTAAAGATTTGTTCAGTCTTCTCTTTTGGGACTACCAGTCTAGCTGCTAATATTCTAGGAGGTGAGCTGGGTCTAATTGTTCTTGAGACTCCAAGAGATACAATGCTTGCTTTTCATTAATGTTCTTCTCTGTGGTATTTTATGGATCATCTTCCATTCTGTCCATTTCGTCTTCCTAGATCATGGCTTTAAGGTTGAGAATGTTTTCTGATTTATTAAATATGCTATTTTTTTCTCCATTCTAACAATTTTAAGGTTAAATTGACTATAACATAAATGTAATTTTTCACTTCTAATTCTGCACTGTGAAGTGGTACTATAACTTAAACTATTACAAGCAGGTTACCCTTAAAACTCTTCCAGTCTTTTAAAACATATACAGGTAAAAGTTAATTTATTAAAATTATATTCAAACTTGTTAAAATAAGTTTTCGTAATATAATGGATTCTAATAAAACACTGTCCCCATAAGCCAATTAAAAAAATACAAGTAAATTGTTCTCTCCGTGATCAAAATTTAGCAGTTACTTTCCAGCCAAATGTTGATTGCTACATGGGCTCTAAGACTTTGTTTGATTGTTTTTTATTTTGTTTGTAAGTTGTATTTTATAGTACTGTTGGCTGTCATTGCTAACCAGAATTACACAGTGTCAAGAAAATAATGAGTCAGAGAAATTCTATGAGGAACAAAAATGTGCAATCAGTGGCAAGATCCATGGGTTGTTAAGAGTTTCTGTAAAAAACTAAAACATAGATGATACTATTGAATCATTGTCAATCAAGCATGGTCTTGAATTATTTTCTGGAATTATTGTATTCATGTCTTCCTCTGTAAGGTTTAGATTTGAGAAATCACAATCACAAAGATTTCCTAGAATTTAGCTGACACTTGTGTCTTTCCAGGATTTCCACACAAATCATGAAATGGGTCACATAATTGAGAACATTAGTATGTACAGCTCTGCACTTCAGTTGCAATGGTCTTCATTGTCCAAATGAAATTTAAAGTCTTTAAGTCAAGCTTTATCATTTTCCCTGGGAACAAATGGAACACAGTTCACAAAATATTTATTTTCCTGATGCTTCTTCTCTAATTCTGGTTTTTATGGGAAAAAAATAGAGAGTTCATAACACAAACCTAAGCTGAGTTTGAAAGCTGAAGAAAGTAGAATATAAAGGAGACTTCAGAAATATTATACTTGAAGCAATCTGATGAAACCAAGAAATAAGCAATTTCAGTTAACACTACTGAGTAAAAAAAATAGACTACTGGGGAAAAATTTTAGAAGCATTTAATTAAACTTCATCTTTTTCTTATATATGTCTTAAAATGTAAGTTTATATAAAATGCTAGTTTGTCTAGACAGAGCCAAATAAATAATCTCCCTTAAGTGATCTGCTTAATTGCCTAAAAAGAGTGAGAATTAAGGTGAAAAACTATGCTCAGTGACAGCCCATGTTTTTGTCAACTTCAAAGCCCGCTCCAGAAGAACAGCCTCTTTAACATGTAAAGGACACAGGTTGCTCCAGGGCTGACACTCTTTCAAAAGCTCCCCATCATCTACCTCTATGTGTATAATTTTTGCTGGGGAATAAACGTAGGGGCCTTCAAGTCCTATATTTATCTAGACTGTGTCTCTCTCTAAGCCATTTCTTTTTTAGCCCTCAGTGTCATCAACAAATGGGTTACAACAGCATTTCTTGAAAATTTGAAATAGAGAAAAAGAGAAATTGCAGTGTGAATCATTCACTGTAAAGCTAAGTACAATTATGCATGCACCAATTAGGATAAACATGCATGCAAGTTTGCCCAGGACAAGCTTCATTTACCTGTTTTCCCCCAATATTCTCTAGCATTCCTTTCACATTTAGCACTGTCCCAGGTTGGATGATAAAATGTATGTTTACCCTAATAATGAATTGCAAAGCATAATGTATTTCTTAGCATGAGTCACAGTAAAAACGTTTAAAATTTATTTCCCTAAGCCCTTCTTGGACCTTTCCTTAAACATGTTAATAAAACTGACATTCTCCAAATACACTTTTTTCTTTCTTTTCTTTGTGTCCTGTGTAAGCAGATTCTTCTGCCTAGAATAACTTTGTCTCTTGTCCACCTTCTCTGACAGCTAGGAAAATTTTTACTTACTTGTGAAGTCTTTTACTTATTCTGCAAATAATAAAATGCAATAATAATAAGTCTTCGTGTACAGGTAATTATTGTGAAGCAGGTAATGCTGAATAGAATGAAAACATGGAGTTGAAAATATTTTGGAGCATAACAAGTTTTAGATTTGAGAAAGGAGAGTAATGAAAAAAGTTTAAATTTCATAAACTGCTTCTACTGGTGGAAAACAGCCAGTGGAGTTGGATAGGTGAATAGGACCAAAATATAGAGGGTCTTCAATGCCAGCATAATAAATACAAATGTTTTAAAGCAAGCATGTGTATACACACACATACACAGAGGCAAGCATGTATTATCAATGTTTGGTCTGCAGATAACATAAAAAAATGGTTTTTTTGAAATAGACAAAAGTATATTGAATAAATGCAGAGAACAGCTTGATCCAGAGCCTCTAAAATAAGAAGATACATTAAAAAATACCTTTATTAGATATTCGAGCCTGGGTCTCTCAAACCAGTAGAGCCTTAGCGAAGAACTTGTATGTAGTTACTTTGAGAAGTTATCAGAAGCACATGGATCAAGGGCTAGGAACTGGGGCAGGGTAAGAAGCAATGGAGGAATATATAGTTCAAAGTTCTTGTGCTAATTGTCTAATTGTTCACTATCAGAGACAACTGGAGTCCAGTTCTCACTGGAAACCCTCTGAGAAGCTGAGTAGACATCCCTAGGAATTGCCTATCCAAAGGGATAGGCATGTTACCAGGTCCTGTCCTTGGTAAAGTGCTGACTCATGAGACGTTTACTCCCTCGCATTTGCAGATTTACTCAATGTTCAGAATGACTGAGGTGCTGTTGGGATGCCCATATGCAGAACTGGTTGTCACAGCATCTGCTGAAATAAAAATCTTTGCCAAAACGATACAAGTAGGGCCAAAGGCCTGTCTGATATATTGAGTTTGCAGATAGGATGAATTAGCAACGAGTATTTTAAAAGCATTTTCTAGTTAACGATTGTTTCATCCTTTAAAAATGTTAGTCTCCAAACCTAAGTTTTCATGCCCTCTGTCAAGCTCTCATTCATTTGCATCACTAACTTCTGAACATGAACTCTGTTGGATAAAGAAAGAAGGAGGTTAAGTGTAAGATGATATATTCACACGTGAGTCGTAATAGACACAGCATGTAAAGAAGTTGTGATACATCTCCCTGGGGAAGATAAAAAGAACAGCTATTTTCTTTAAATTAGAAATTGTCTTCCATTTCCTATAAGCAATGACTATGTTTTATTTATCCTAGTATACTCCTCTCTTGGCATAGAATTACACACAAGAGTATATACAGTATGTGTGTGTGTGTGTGTGTGTGTATTTGTATAAAATAAGTGTTACAATGCAGAAAAGGAAAAAGTAATGCCTCAATACTTTTAACAAAGTAGTGTGTGTGTGTGTGTGTGTGTGTGTGTGTGTGTGTTTTACAAAAGATAGATAACTTACATAAACATATTGGCTTGTCAGAGTGATTAATAATCATAGTCATTGTTCTCTTGATTCATTAGTTTTAGTACAAATAATTAGCAATCAAAAGAATAAAATTTTAATTTTAAAGATACTGAAGTTCAGAATATATCTTTTTTATGAGCTAAAATTTTCAATTGAAAGCAAAAATATTACACCTCACAATTTGCAATCTGTTTCACTGTTTTAAATTTTAATCACAAATAAAATCCCAAATGTTCACATGGGATGAGAAAATTGAATTTAGCTCAGGTTATCTGTGGTCTTATAATCACTTTGGTGTTTTTTTTTTTAATTTCAAAACTACTGTTTAGACATAAGGATATGTATCTCTAAAGGGTTAGTGGTATGCTCTGAGCCCAATGCAAGCAAAACAAACTTGCTCCTGAAATTAGCTCGTGAAGCACACTGAGCATGTTGGGGGCTGACTGGATAACTGGGAGCTGCATGAATTAATTTCCACATAGGATACCATGTTCATTAAAGGATGCATAATGAGAATTGCTAATATAAGGCTTACATGTGCATTATTAAAACTCAAAGTAATCATAGAGATTGTTTGACCATAAAATTTTATTTTCCAGGAGGAGTATTTTATCACAGACATTTATTAGAATTTTGAATATATGGTGATAATAAAAAGTAGACTAAATTTAGGCAATTTTATTATAGTTTTCAAATTCTCTACAAATAATGTACCCCCTTGGTTTAGGAGCAATCATTTCCAGAACCCTACCTTTGACATTTGATATATCACTGATAATTAGTGCTCCTTTTAATTTTAATTTTTACATCTAAGAAATATCTCTCTAACCCTAAAACACAGATTTTTCTTCTATGTTTTCTTCTAGAAGTCTTATAGTGTTTGCTTTTAAAGTTAAGTTTGATTCGTTTCAAATTAATTTCTCATATTTTGTAAGATAAGAGTCAAAGTTTATTTTCTTCCATATGAAAATTCAGTTATGTCAGCGTCATTGTTGAAAAAGACAAGATTTTAGTATTGAACACATTGGAACTTTTGATAAAAATCAGTTGACCGGCACTTAGGGAGGCCAAGGTGGGCAGACCACGAGGTCAAGAGATGGAGATCATCCTGGCCAACATGGAGAAACCCCATCTCTAATAAAAATACAAAAATTAGCTGGGCATGGTGGCATGCACCTGTAATCCCAGCTACTCAGTAGGCTGAGGCAGGAGAATTGCTTGAACCCAGAAGGCAGAGGTTGCAGTGAGCTGAGATTGTGCCACTGCACTCCAGCCTGGTGCCTGGAGACAGAGCAAGACTCTGTCTCATAAAAAAAAAAAAAAAAATCAGTTGACCATATACATGCAGGCCTATTTATGAACTTTATTGATCAATATTATTATTATCTTTATCTATATATTTCCTTTATTCTGTTACTGTGGTTAATTGTATTGTTTCAAATGTTGAGCCAATCTGACATTCCTGCATAAAGACTAGTTGGTTATTGTTCACTATCTTTATGTTGCTGGATTTATTTCGCCAATATTTGGTTAAGGATTGTGGCAAAAGCTATGTTCTTGAAGGATATGAGCTTTCAATTTACTTTTCTTATAATGCCTCTCATATTTTGTTATCATGATTCTGCTCCTTCCCAAATTAGCTAGGAAACTATTCCTCTTTCACTAGCTTCTGAAAAAATTGTTGTAAGTCTGGTATTATTTCCTTTTTAAATGTTGACAGAATTCGCCAATTAAACCATCTGGGCCTGGAGTTATTCTGTAGGAAAGTTTGGATAATGAATTTCATTTTCTTGTAGATAAATATTCAGATTTTTAAAATTTCTTGAGTGAATGGTGGTAAATTGTATTTTCCAAATAATTTCCATACAGACTTATTTTCTCTACACAGCTCCTTTTCCTCCTCTTCCTTATTTCACAGATTCCATCCACATCAGCAGGCCTGTTCTTGCATTTCTGCCTCTGATCCCTTGGCTATCAAGTTCTCTACAAATAATGCACCCCCTAAGTTCAGGGGTGATCACTGGACAGTGGTACCTGTCCAACTACTGTACTCTGCTTGGACATTAGCTTGCTATGTCATAATTGTTGAAATATGTCAAGGCAAGATGCCATGGCTTCCCGGAACATGAGTTTTCCTTTTCACGAGAGCTCTGTCTTATTCTTTCTGTTGTCTAACACCTGAAACTGTAGCTTCCCATACTTCCCCTAGTTTTATAGTAGCTTATGGTGAGAGGGCTAATCTTATACAAATTGTCCCATAGTAGCCAAAAAACAAAGTGTTCTAAGTTTTTATTCTTTTTCAAAATTTTCATTCTTTATGTCACCACCGTAGTGTAGACCCTTACTGCTCAATATTACAATTATTTCAGTTTTTTTTTTTTTTTTTGAGACAGTCTCTGTCACCCAGGCTGCAGTGCAGTGGCACTGTCTCCACTCACTATAACCTCCACCTCCCGAAGAGAGTCTCCTGTCTCAGGTCCTGAATAGCTAGGACTACAGGTGTGCGCCACCATGCCCAGTTAATTTTTGTATTTTTAGTAGAGATGGGGTTTCGTCATGTTGGGCAGGCTGGTCTCGAACCCCTGACCTCAGATAATCTGCCCGCCTCAGCTTCCCAAAATGCTGGGGTTATGGGAGTGAGCCACTGTGCCCGGCCCTTATTTCAATATTTTTAGTTGATATTATAGACATATTTTTTCATGTCTTCTCTTTTCTAAAATGTTACCTTCACCATTTCAATAGTATGTCAAAATGGTTCATTAATGCATATAGGATAAATTACAAATTATAAATTGCCTATTTTGTACTGAGCCATCTCTGAAGTCTGTTTTCAATATATCTTTATATACATAATAATCTTAATATCTTAAAAACACTATATGCTCTGGTCTTGTAAGATCTATACACACACACACACATACACACACACACACATACACACACACACAAAACTGCTAGTCCACACATTTTCTAATTTTAATTCAATAATCATTTTGATTAAATCGTAATTATCCTCCTTGATATTAAAAACTCATTGAGCTCTGGTCTTATAGTGTTTTTAAGATATTAGAGATTATTATTTATATAAATACATATAGATATAATACACCCATCCTGGTCTATTGGTGATTTTTTGAACCAAACATCTCTTCTTATGTCCCTTTGACATAAAATATTCTTTCTGTTTTTCTTTTTTTATTATAAAACTCTATCATTTTTAAAAAGCTTCATTAATATCTAATCTTCCCAAGAAATTGCTAAACACACAGTAATATTTTTAAACAGAACTCATATGGGGCTAATTTTGTACATATTTATGTCACTTAATTGTTAGTTAATTTGCAAGATAATCATGATTATCCTCCCAGAATATAATAAAACCTCATTGAGGAAGGAATTTATGTATCTAGCTTTCCTAACCCAAGAACACCTCCTTTATTGGTTAAGGATGTGGGAGCTGATAAAAGCAATATACCCTAAAATTTCAGAAGCTTACCTAATACAAGCTTGTATCTCACTTAACAAATATCTCAAGCAGGGATTGTGACCATTAGGCATCTCTCCTCCAAATCACAACCCAGGAGTCCAGTCACTTTCCATTTGTGACTGCCATCTTCAACCCCTACTTTCCAAGATCACTGTGTCGGATAAAATCAAGCTTCAAGGGTCTTTACTGTAAATCACGATTCATATTCTGTCAGCTAGTCTGAGTCACATGTCACCTGGCTCTACCTAACTGCAAGGGAGACAGAATTGAAGTTTAGCTGTGTGTTCTGCAGATGAGAAGTGGTAACCGGTTTGCCCTTTCTGCCCCATCTGCTGTCGTATGAGTGCTCCTTCTCCTTAGGTCTCACACTTTCCATCTAAAACTCACTTTAGTGTTTCAAGTTTTGGAGATCAGGGAAAAGCTCAGGCCTCTCTATGTGTCTATTAATTACTGTAATCTCTGATATTATTCCAAGTCAACAGTGGAATAGAGGAACCCAACTGATAGGTAAAGGGACCTTTACTTCTAGGCACATCAAGACAGTAAGAGGTCAGAAGTAGCAATTTGTCAAATTCCTGCTCTACATAGATTTGGCTTCTTCCATAAAAATCAGATCCCAGTCTTCCAGATGAAGACAGTTTTGAAGGAGAGTGACAAGAAAAAGGCATGAACTCTGATCTTTTGTGAAGTAATTCCCTCCCTGCTTTCTTGGAGGAACCACCAGACCTGCAAACTAAAACCATGGTCTTGCTGATTTTCCACGGCAGAAAGAGATAATTCTAATGATATAGAAAGGGCCAATTCTTCTAACAATTTAGATTTTGAGTTTAGTGTCTAGATGTCCTATGTAGACCCCCTCCTCATTTCCTCTAAGCCAGCACCCATATACCCAATAATTCAGTTCTTTTTCAGTTTCATAAACATTTCAAAAGCCAAGACTGGGCACTAGGGATATAACTATGAACCTAAAAGTGTTTGTGAAGTTCAAAGTTGAGTAAACTTCAGATACACACCTACACACACACACACACACACACACACACAGGCACACACACACAATGCTAGTCCACACATTTCCCAATTTTAATTCAATCTTCCTAACAAAGTCTCGTCTAACTCCACTTTTGCCATAATATTTTCAAGAACTACAGCTTTTTTATTAACCCAGCCTGCCAGTTTGGTATTCCAACACTGACCAACCTTACTGAAGAAGATGGACTCACTTTCCCGTTTTTCAGGCGGAATTAAGGAAACTTACACGCGTTTAGTGCCCAACAGTGTCTGCTGTAGAGACCAAATTCAATAAACATTAACTGGCTTTCTTCCTAGATTCTCTACTGTAGTTATTCTCTCCTTAGAACTCTGATTTGAGGATCCAGCATGCCTACAGGTAAGACAACTCAGAAGAAAAAAATCCAGAAAACGATGCAATTGAAATAGAGGCAGGACTCCATATACAAGAACTGACACTCAACAATTTGTAACTCAGGCATGAAGCAATAAGGAGAGTTAGCTGCTAAGATTGCAAGTCTGGGTAACTCCTGGTGTACGTTAGGCTTAATCTGTGAACAAGCATAGGAATAAGGCCTACAAATGGAAGGAAAAATAGGGCAAGCTCTGGGGAATGATGGTCATAGATGCTAGTATGAGAGACATTGCTACATGCCACCACCATTTCTGTGTCTCTCATTACTTCTCAAAAGTCATGCTATGCTCAGTCAAATTGTACTGTCATTGATTTCCAGTTATGAACAATAACGTCCCTACTGTGTTCTGTAACCCTGTGCTCTCTTGTGCACTCTTTCTGGCTCCTTTGCTCTGTCTTTCTAAAATACTCCCTTTCTCTCTCTTTTGCATTATACCCTCATGTGGTGGTTATAAACATGTCTCCCAATGCTTTGACATGTCTGCCACAGGAAGTGGACTCTAGCTTTCTTATGAATATGGTCCAGCTTCAGTGACTTACTTCTTCTGAGACAGTCTTCTTCTGTTGTCTAGAGTGCAGTGGCACAATCTTGGCTGACTGCAACCTCCACCACCCAGATTCAAGCAATTCTCCTGCCCCAGCCTCCCAAGTAGCTGGGATTACAAGTGCCCTCTACCATGAATGGCTAATTTTTATATTTTTAGTAGAGATGGGATTTCACCACGTTGGCCAGGCTGTTTTCAAACTCCTGGCCTCAAGTGATCCACCTGCCTTGGACTTCCAAAGTCCTGGGATTACAGGCATGACCCGGCCTGACTTACTTCTAGTAAGTTGAATGTAGCAGGAGTGACGCTATGTTACCTCAGAATCTAGGCTAGAAAAAGTGATGCTTCTTTTGCATGGCTCTTGGGACACATGAATTAGGATCCGTGAGCCAACATACAAGTAATCTGGCTATCTTGAAGCCAAAGTACTGGAAAATTCACATGGAGAGGGCACAGAGAGATAAAGACAAATGCCTGAAGAGCCTAGCTATTCTAGCTCTCAGCTGTTTGAGTGTTACCAACATCACTTGCCAGCTATGTGAGTGAACCTTCAGATGATTGCAGTTCTAGTTTTTGAGAAACTCTAGCTAAATCTGAATAAAGCAGATTCACAGGAAAAGGCTCATTCAGAGCCTCTGACTCTCTGAAATCCTCACCCAGAGAAACCATGACTAAAATATTGGGTTGTTTTATGCCACTAAGTTTCGTGGCAATTTGTTATGCAGTTATAGTCACTGCAACAGGTTTTGTTTTCTTTTGTTTCTTTGTTAACTTAAGGTAGAATGCTTTAAGTTAATCAACTCTCAAATGAAGAGTTTAATAAACTCTCAAATGGAGCTTTGGGACCGGTAGCTGAAGTTAAGCAGGAAGGACATGGGCGAAAGTGTTAGAGAAAGGTTAAAGGGCTACATAGAGATTGTTAGTAAACGTGAAGGCCATCAGAGTAGCTGCTAGTGAGGGAAAATAAGGAAAATATTGTTGAAAGCTAAATGAAAGAATCATTGATACGTAGTGGTAGAAAGTTTAGCAATGGTGTTGCTGAATAAAGTGGAAAAAAAAAAACCTAATGAACTATGTGATCTAGATAAGGAGATTTCCAGGCAGAGTATTGAAGTTGTTACCTGGCTTCTTATTGTTGCTTACAGTAGAATGCAGAAGAATAAAAATAAGCTAAAGAAAAGACTTTTAAATATAAAAGATCCAGGGCTTGTGGGGTTCTAGTCTCTCAGAGACTTTTTTAAAAAAAGGCTTCAGAACAAGATCAAATTCATGAGGAGACTATAAGATATTTTCTTAAGACCTCAGATATATTTAAGGTTGTGTCTCTGTATAATATTAACATGCAGGATTATGTCTCTGTAGAATATTAACATGCAAAACATATGCAGAAATTTTTGAAAAATCTTTGCAATGCTCAATACTGTGTCTCAGATATAATAGGTACAGAAGTTGTTCCTTATCAAAGTGTGTTATCCAGTGTACCTTTTGTCAATCAAGCATGTCTATATGTTAACTTGTGTCCATATGTTAACTATTAAGGAAAAGGGAAAGAAATAAAAAATATATCAATCAACCATCATCTACCATGAACTACCCTCTATTTTCCCTTTTTTTTTTTTTTTTTTTTTTTTGAGACGAAGTCTTGCTCTGTTGCCCAGGCTGGAGTGCAGTAATGTGATCTCGGTTCACTGCAGCCTTCATCTCTCGGGTTCCAGCAATTTTCCTCCCTCAGCCTCCTGGGTAGCTGGGATTACAGGTACCCACCAACACACTCAGCTAATTT
Source organism: Cheracebus regulus (assembly GCA_963574635.1). Lineage (NCBI taxonomy): Eukaryota > Metazoa > Chordata > Mammalia > Primates > Pitheciidae > Cheracebus > Cheracebus regulus. The sequence goes on along the minus strand of CAUYQU010058650.1, from coordinate 13,481 downwards.
TTGTATTTTCAGTAGAGACAGGGTTTTACCATGTTGACCAGGCTGGTCTCAAACTCCTGACCTCAGGTGATGGGCCCACCTCAGCCTTTCAAAGTGCTGGGATTACAGGCGTGAGCCACCGTGCCCAGCCTATTTTCCATTTTCACTCACCAAATGCAAACTGTTGTGAAGCCACTGGGCAAGTGGCCAAATGCCCACTTAATAAGCTCTTGCACTGGTTTCTGAGAATCAATATCGATTTAAATATTTAAAAGAAACCACTCAACCCTAAGATCAAGTAGTAAAGAAACATGTTCATAATTCCATTAGTAATTATAATAGTCATGGTTTTATTTGGAAAATACAAAAGAATAGCATCATGTATGTTAATAGAAAAATGTCCAATGGGCATCTTTTCTTTGTCATTATGCTTATATTGATTAAAGTGTTAATATTGATTAAAGTGGCCCAGGAAATATGAGCAGTTAATAAAGAGAAGTGGCATGTAACTTCACTAGTAAGCCACAGATTATTAGTTGTGAGGACTTAAGAGTTAGTTTAGTCAGAATATAATATTAAATTATGAAGACTTTAACAAAAAGTTTATTTAATTTCTTACATAAACCAGGCATGATATTACCATTTAGGCTGACCTAACTCGTTTCCCCACCAAAAAGCCTAACACCACCAACACAGAAACAACAGACATGTAAACCTTGCTTTCAGAGAACACATGGAAAAGCAGGAACCCAGGCGTATTTGGAGAGCAAACTTGTGTTTACTGAGTGCCTTATTTTTTTGCTTGATTTTATCACCTATGAGACTAGATCTTTTCTTTTTAGGGGAGAGACAGAATGTTATAACTTTTAGATTATGTGCACTCAGTTACAATGAAAATGAGTAAATTAATTAAATGATGAATGCGTAAGTGAGTAACAAACTAAGGAAGAACATCTGTGGAAAATATTAAATGCTTAAAGCATAGTGCTGCAATTAATTGAAAGAAATATATACAGAATAATTCAAGGTATTAGAGATGATGCAGGAGGGAATAATCAAAAAGAGAAAAAACTGAGAGAAAGGGCAAGAGAGCCCCACATGCAATGAATCACTAAGATACGTCAATTTGTTACTTAGATTGTTACGACAATCCCCTAACTTGCTTTCCTGTCTTTGGAGATTGGCCTCTCTAGTTAAATCCCTCCTGCTTTGAGGAAGTCCTTTCCTTTTTGTATCTCTTCACCATTAAAGTGTCCCTATGCTGCTGTGAATGCAGATTACTGGATTCCGGAACCTTTTCTGGGCTAGTGGGATGTGTGAGTATGAGAGTGTGTGTATGTGTGTGTGCAAGGGTGGGAGAGGCAGAATACAGAGCCAATTATATGGTTGATGCTAACAACAAAACCAGAAACCCTCTCAAGTCCTTGGGGGTACCGGAAACTTGGAGACATCACATCATTGGTCTTAGTTCTTACACGACACAGTTTTCAACACAAAAGTTTTATTAGGGTCCCAGTTATATGCTACTGTATTCAGGCGGCAAGAATATTTAAAATAGTGTGAAGCAACTAATAAACATTCTTGCTTTAGAAGCTAACTAAATAAATATCCCATGATATAAACTTTGTTGAAATATCAAGTTATTAGTATATACCACCACTGCTTTTTTATGTACGGTAAAAACATGTTATTAATGTTGAAGATGAAGCCTAAGATAAAGCTTGTCTAAAGATGAAGTGTTCATTTCTTTCATTTTTCTAACTTTTGAATAGAAGAGAAAATGGCTTGACTTGGTATTTCCCCAGAGTGTTCTAATAAATGTGACAAATTATATGTGTTAAAGTAATTGGGAAAAGCTTTTGTTTACCAGTGAATATTAAATTATTACTGGATAATTTACCTGTTTTAAATATCTATTATAGTCAGGAATGTCTTGTGACTTAAACTGTATACATGTTTACAGGAGATTTATAATTTGCTGTCTAGTTTCCATTATTACTATATTACAGATGATAAATCACTGGAATACAGCACTCAGAAAAATGTTGTGTATATTTATACTTTCCTAGGCGTGAGAAAAGTTAAACAGAGAGTGTAAATAGCAGAAACTAAAAAAAAAAAAAAGTGTGATCTATAACAACCAAAGCGATTTAACTTTGGAAGCATACCAATCAGAGTGATTTGTCTCGAAATGAGGAAGAAGTGGGCGAGCAAGGCCACAGCTCAACTTAATGAGTGCTGTAACTCGGATCTATTTCCTAAAGTATTGCATGTCAATGTCATAGATAATTAAATAAAGATACAGCTTCTGCTGATAAGAAACAAATCTAAGTGAATATATAAGTAAACCAATATTATGTGCTTCCAATTCAGTTACCTCTTGGGTAAGTCAGACGCACATTTACCAGAAACTATTACAATATTTTTAGAACTTGAAACCGCCCATTGCTCTGCATTAAGTCAATGGTAAAGTATGGTAGATACATATAGTTTTAAAGCGTGAACATCCTTTCCTTGTCCTGCTCAAAATATTAACATGGATCTAAAAATAATGGTTAAAGTAAATGAAATTCTAATAATGGAGTTTTATAAATCATTTGGCTATAATTGGATTCTATTTGTATGCATAGTTTTCAAATGTCCTTGAATAACCATTTTAAAGATACTCACATATACCTTTGCAGATTAGTGGTTCCAGCCTTCTTACCACAATCATAAAAGAGTTATTTGTAATCCCATCATTTACCCCCTTTTGAAATGTGCCTTATTCTGGTATGTGTTTTTACTAGCGGCTTATTAAAGTTTAGTCAAGAGACCAGCTTCCTTGGATCACTCGAGTAATTTGTTTGCTAAAATCACCAAAACTTAAGATTTCTAGGTGACAAGTTACTACTAATATAAACACATTCTCAGTTATCTATCACAGTTAACCAGACTGAGGCAGATTTTTCTCTAGTTGGCTAGAAGTGGTGAGCATGGGACACTGGGGCTGTGGTAGGCAGAAAAATGAACGTTATTCTTTCCTTGTAACATGAGTAGACATGGAATTGGTGTTTGACAATTCAGAATCACGAAGTCTTGTGCATTTATTCCTTAAAAAATATTTATTAAGAGATGTTTATATGCTATGTGCTAGGAACTTAAAATGGCAATCAAGACAGGCAAGATCACAGCCACGATGGAGCAAAAGGGATGGGATACAATGCTTGACTCACACTGCAATACTTGGAACAAGCAGATTTGTATTGATACTGTTGTTCCTAGTGTCTAATAATTCCTCTGCTTACTAAAAAAAATTCCTCCCTTATTTTGATCTGAAGGTTTAAAGCTTCCACTTCTTGTTCTTATTTCAAACTCTGTAGCCAGACAAAATGTCATCTCTTTTCTATAGAGCAACCTTGTCAAATTTAAAAAAATAGCTATCATATACCTCCTGACTTCTCTTTCTCAGATTAAACACTCGCTTTGTCTTCACCTATTCCTCACAAGACATAGTATTGCATTCCTCACCTTTTGGGACAATATGAATATACAATGTAATTTGTCCATGTCATTATTCAATTGCAATATCAGAACTATCTATCAAACTCCAGAAACAGTACAACTAGCACAAAATGAAAGAAATAAAAAGATGTCATTTCTTATTTTGTTAAATCTATCAATAAAGCTTAAGACCATATTACTTTTTATTTTATTTTGTTTATTTTTATTTCGGAGGATTTTGTTTTCTGTGTTGTTGAGGGAAAGAATGGTGAGAGCACACCACACTATAGATCTTTAAAACTCCTTTTTTCCTACATGGGTTTTGGTTAAGCCTTCATTTTCTTTATACTGATCATTTGTGGCCAGCTTTTACATCCTGGATATGGTTTGGATTTCTGTCCCCACCCAAATCTTATGTCAAATTGGAGGAAGGACCTGGTGGGAGGTGATTGGATTTTGGGGACAGACTTTTCTCCTTGCTGGTCTCATGATAGTGAGTTCTCATGAGATCTGATGAATCAAAAGTGTGTGCATGTCCCCTTTCACTCTCTTTCTCTCCTGCTCTGCCATGATAAGATGTGCTTGCCCCCCTTCACCTTCTGCTATGATTGTAAGTTTTCCGAGGCTTCCCAGCCATGCTTCCAGTACAGCCTGTGGAACTGTGAGTCAATTAAATGTATTTTCTTTATAAATTATGCATTCACAGGTAGTTCTTCACAGCATTGTGAGAATGGACTAATACAAACCTCATTACCATGTAGAATTTTTAACTCCTACATTTTAAATACTTGATTTGACTCACTGTTCTTTTCCGACAAGACCAGTGTAATTTTGTAACTGACTCATCCAATACACTGAGTACCTCTCCCAGCTTAGGGTCAGCAATTGGCTTGATCAATATGCTATCTATATCTTCATTGAATCACTAATGAAATGTTTATACTGTCTCTATCAGAAAATTCTTGATTTCCAGCAATAAGAATTTTTTAAAAACGTAATCAAAAGGAGTGAAAATATCTCAGAAATACTTGGTCATTTGATTATCTACTGTGATATGTTTGTATTAGGGCTTCAGGAAGGGGATACATGATGACAGACAGGTAGTCACATGTGTCAATGATGTGTAAGCATCAATGGAGTGATTATTTCTGCTGGAATTTTCTGAGACTAATATTCAGAAACTGATTCAGCTAGTTTGGGATGGTGCATTGGAATTTATCATCTAAGAAGTCTCCCTAACAATTCTGATGCCGATGGGAGATATCCCCCATGTTGAGAAACACTGACATGTTAAAAAATATAATCAGCTGTAAAGACAAATGAGCTGATCTCATATCATAGCCCCAATACCTATAAACAAGGCTTAGGATAAGGAAATTCTCACTGAGCATGTTTCTTCATTAGAAAAATTAGGGTTTTAAAACCATCTCATAGTTTTACATTAAGACTTAATATAATGAATATAAATTACCAGGCACATAATATATACTAATTAAAGATTTTTTTTTCTCTTACCATTCAAACTTAAGATGCAGTACTGTAGTTAGATTAATAGTCCAGCCATGTCTGAGAACCACTGGAGTTACTGAGCACAAATTGTAAGGTTATATCAATAAGGCTGAGTATAGAAACAGTGAAAGATGTGATCTCCGCTCAGAGTAAAAGGTACCTTATCATTATAATTATCTCATGAGATTCTGAGTCTTGGAAATAATAAATTTAAGAACCACTAAAGTTTATAATACAGACATTAAACTGGGAAGATTTACCGATTGGTGTGGTATTAGTATCCCATTTCTGTAACGTAGAATACAGGAATTCCTAAGTTCTACCATTCTCGTTTTCTGTAAATACAGTTACAATAGCCATTTTTAAAAAATATCAATTACTATACTATTAATACATTTCTCTTATGCATTGAAAAATGCTCATGTCGCGGTAATTCTAATCTTCTCAAAAGTAATGAAAATATTTTGAAGTAAATTATCTGGCCTGAATACTGCAACCTTCCAAGAAAGTTATAAATAGAGCACAGAGTAAAAGCTTATCAAAGCATACCTTCCAAATGATTTCTCAGTATATTTGGTGTGCCTAGAATTTAATGACTTCTCACAAACCTTTCCAATTTTTTTTTATAATTCAAAATGCTACAAATCATAAAAAAGGAAAATTATATTAAAAACTGTATTAAAAGAGACATGACATTAGTGAATAAACTACTCAATAAGATAAAGTGAAAGTTATTATAATTCTCACATCAATGTTTGGGGATAAGTGAACACTGAATACTTCAGTTCTAACCTGAGTCCTCTTACAATTCAAAGTGCTACTCTGGATGAATAGATAATATGGCCGTGGCTAGACAAATTAAATGAGATTTATCTTATCTATTTACTAGGAAAGTTGCAAGGGAAAAAAAATCAAGTAATTTTGAAAAAAAATGTAAGTTATTGTTATAAAGATAAATATTTTTGGAAATTATCATTCATCTAATTCTTGTTTATATTAATACTTCTATCGTTTTTTTCTGATTATGTTTCAATATATTTTCATTGTTAAAAATATCCAAAAATACAAAAACATAGAGGCAATACATAAAGAACTTGTATAACCTTACCCCTTCCCAGAAATAAACTTACAAACTTTTAAAAATATTTTGGTGCATATCTATCTAAAGCTCTTCTCTTCTCCCATTATTGCGTATGGAAATAATTTTTTAAATGCTGGCTAGAATTTTAATTGACTACTTCAGGTGGTTGGAAGAATAATATTCTTAAGGAAAGAAGTATTATTATTATTATTATCAAGAAAAATACTTCAGGCCAGGAGCAGTGGCTCATGCCTGTAAGGAGATCAAGACCATCCTGGCCAACACGGTGAAACATCATCTCTACTAAAAATACAAAAATTACCTGGGTGTGGTGGCGTGGGCCCATAGCCCCAGCTACTCGGGAGGCTGAGGCAGGAGAATTGCTTGGACCCGGGAGGTGGAGGTTGCAGTGAACCAAGACCATGACACTGCACTCTAGCCTAGCCACAGAGTGAGAATCCATCTCAAAAAAAACAAAATAAACCACATTTTAACAGACTTTGTGCCCTTATGATTTTTATAATTTCCCATGTCCTAAGAATATTTGGTATGTAATATTTTCCTGCTAATATAAATAAAATTTTAAGTAGAAACATCAAATTTATTTGTCTTTATTTCTTCATCAGTTATAGTCAAATGTACTTAGCATTTAATAAAGCAGGTGAATAAATGGTTTATAAGAGGATATCTAAACTACTACAAGCTAAATATAGGTTTAGACACATGTAATTTTTCAGTTTTGGAATTGATTTTGAATTCCCATGTCAAACTAGAAAAATGTAAATTTCTATCCCTGGAGTTTTCATTCAAATTGTTTTACAAGCATCTAAATGTTAAAAAAAAAAAAAAAAAAAAAAAAGTTCACTTTCGATTGTACTTTCAACCTTGACTGTCAAAGTAAATGACTACAATTTTTGTGTTTTTTTTAGAGTTATTTATGCACTAGTACATTGCTAAGCAGGGCACAGATGACTTAATGTACCTTTGAGTTATATCCTTAAGAGCCTGAGACTAGGTTTATGTGATTTCCTGGATATGTCATTTACAAATCAATGCTAAAACAATTGATTACCTTATAAATGGTCAAATTGAACTGGTCAAAAGGACGTTTTAGCCATTAAGACAAACTATCAGATGAACTATTCAACCCTATATTGATGACTAAGTACTTAGCAATGGTATTGTTCAAAATTACTGCTTTAACGATCTACAAATTGATCAAATCCTTATAACTCAGATCAGTGAAGACCCAGTCTAGTTATTACAGTTATCTGCTTGAAAATCAGCATAAGAAAAAATAGAAATATGTGTTAAACAGACACTTTCTGACAATAAATGATGACTTCTCATTTTAGTGACTAGGGATTATTGTTCTTCAGCTTAATCTGTGCTGTCAAAATGTGTGGCTGTGTTCACATTCCCAAAGTAATAAAATTTTGGAAAAATTATTGGTTTAATCAATAGAGGCGTAACTAGTAATGAACTAGGTGCTCTAAATAGTCAAATATAATAAATCAATTACTTGATAAAGAATAATAAAATATGTTATAGAACTCAAACCAATTTTCCATAATTTAGCTACTTGAAGAAAACAAAAATCCAAACAGTGTTTGCTGTCATTTTTATCTTCAGGGGGCATGTTATGTCATGGACCTGTCTCAATTCAAAAGGAATATGATTTTTGCTACTTCAGGAGGAAAAATGGTTCATTGTTTGCAGAATCAGCACACTACAGTCAACACTCATTCCACTCTAAAAGCCAGGTAGATGCTTGTTTACTGTGGCAAACAGCAATGCAGAGTAGATAGGTCCCATCTAGCCATGAGTAAGACGTTTTGCACATAACAATAGAAAGTGCATCCAGAGTGATCTGACTGTGATAGGTGATCCTATATGCAGTTTTGCAGAACTTGACAAGAAGTAGGCTCTTAGCAAGTGTGCAATCCATTGTGTCTTGTCACACAATGGAAGACCTCCTGGTCTTCCAAGGCATAAACTCAGCAAGTAGGATCAGCCACATGACTGGTTTTCCTTTTGTTTCCATGTCCAAGAAGGTAAGCATTTAGAATTACCCCAGAATATCAAATATATAATTGGGCTCATTAGTACCACACATATTTTAATTGTATTTTTTATTTTAATTGTATTTTTATTATTAAAAAATTAAAAATTACCTGGGTTTGGTGGTGTGTGTCTGTGGTCTCAGTGACATGTGAGGCTGAGGCAGGAGGATCATTTAAGCCCAGGAGGTGGAGGCTGCAGTGAGTCATGATCACACTACTGCACTCCAGCCTGGTCAACAGAGTCTCTGAAAAATAAATAAATAAGAATAAAATAAAAAGAGCATTTAGTTAAGCTAAGCTTATTTTATTCTGTGGACATTTCATTAATATATACACAGGGACTCTTCCCATTAAATAGCAAATGTGGAATTGAGGAAACATGACTCCAAGATATCATTGCTTATAAGCACGTCCAGTAACAAAATGAAAATAATATTTCCAACATCCTCAAGAGAAATCTGCAATTTATAGAGTCATGTATGCACTCTCAAACACTGAAGATACAGTGCTTATGAATCTGTTTGCAATTATGTGTTGACAAGCAAGCCATTATAATATATATGGAATTATTGAGCGGGAGTTTTTACTTTAAAAAACGCTGAATTTTGTAATACTTTTGTAAGGTAAAACCCTTAAATTGTCTCAGAAATATCTATTTGCAATATATTTGGTTTACTTTTTACAAGACACAGTATATTGACTCCTTGAAACTTTGTAAATTTTTTTTTTCCTGAGATGGAGTCTTCCTCTCTTGCCCAGGCTGGAGTACAGTGGCGTGATTATCAGCTCATTGCAACCTCCATCTCCCAGGTTCAAGAGATCCTCCTGCCTCAGCCTCCCAAGTAGATGGAATTACAGGAGCACACCACCATGCCCAGCTAATTTTTGTAGTTTTAGTAGAGATGGGGTTTCACCATGTTGGCCAGGTTGGTCTCTAACTGGCTGCTCTCGAACTCCTGACCTCATGATCCACCTGCCTCGGCCTCCCAAAGTGCTGAGATTTCAGGCATGAGCCACTGCACCTGGCCGAAACTTTGAATTTTTAAATAAAAAATTATAATTGGGCTGGGCGCAGTGGCTCACACCTGTAATCTCAACACTTTGGGAGGCCAAGGTGAGCAGATAACCTGAGGTCAGGAGTTCAAGACCAGCCTGATCAACATGGCAACCAACCAGCCTGACCATCTCTACTAAAAAATACAAAAATTAGCTAGGTGTGGTGATGATGGGCACCTGTATTCCCAGGAGGTTGAGGCTGGAGAATTGCTTAAACCGGAGAGATGAAGGTTGCAGTGAGCTGAGATTTCACCACTGCACTCCAGCCTGGGTGACAGAGAGAAACTCCCTCTCAAAAAGAAAAAAAAAAATATATATATATATATACACACACACATGTATATATGTATATATAAATATATATATACATACATGTATATATATGTATGTATATATATATTGTATATAATGTATATATATGTATGTATATATATATTTATATATATAATCATGAAGTTTTCTGGAGAAATCGTCTTTTAAATAAATATTCTTATTATCTACAGAAAAATTTAAAATGCTCTTAATCTTAAATGTCTTGTTGGAGAGTGAATCCTTCAATGTGTCTTTCAACACAGAACTGCCTCAAACTATTGTCAAATGAACCACATAACCTAGTTCCTAATTTGAACTATATGTATGTCACTCACTTCCAAATTGAAATACTTACAAAGGCATTAACTCCTTTTTTTTTTAATTTTTTTTTTAATCTTCCATAATCTAAAAGTGCTTAAGCACTTTTCCCTTAGCTGTTGTATGCAGGTCATGTCTTCATTGCAATACATAAGTTATAATAGTCACATTATATATTAGGAATACTGAAGTTATTTTTTTCTGTATTATAGAAAAGTCCGGTGAATAAACTTTTCTGATTTCTGTCTTTAAGTCAGTTAAATGCATAGGTATTATGCATTATTATTTCCCTATCTAGTGGTCACTTGTGGTGTTAAGAATTTGACATTAGTTCTTTGTATATAGAACAAATACTTTTAGGATATATTTAGTACCATGACCAAGACAATAAATCAAAGTTAAAGATTAAGCACAAGGCCCCTGGTTCAATACCTGGCACCTCCACTTAAAAAAAAAGAAAAAAAAGAATAAGCCACAAGGGCAGGTGATGTAGCTCACACCTGTAATCCCAGCACTTTGGGAGGCTGAGGCGGGCAGATCATGAGGTCAAGAGAGCAAGACCATCCTGGCAACATGGTGAAACGCTATCTCTACTAAAAATACAATCATTAGCTGAGTGTGGTGGTGCATGCCTGTAATCCCAGCTACTCAGGAGGCTGAGGCAGAAGAATGGCTTGAACTTGGGAGGCAGAGGTTGCAGTGAGCAGAGATTGCACCGTAGCACTCCAGCCTGGTTGATGGAGCGAGACTGTGTTTCAAAATAATAATAATAATAATAATAAGCCACAAAACACTGCTAAAGTTCAGCAGCTTCTTAATTATTATTTACTCCAGAATGAATTAAGTTGGTAGTGATAAATGTTTCTACCATGTGGAACCCTTGATAAAGATCTCTATTACATGGATCCCTGATTTCAGTTGTCATAAAATTAATCTTATGAAAGGACCAAAAAAAAAATGTTTATTCACAACCTGAACATTTCTAAGAATAATTAATAGCATCAGGTTTATTTCTAATACAAAATTCAACTTAAATATTATAGCAAAGAAAATTCTAACTTATATATCTTCAAAATGCTTGTTGGTAAACCTACTTCATTATGGTTATGGCATGAATTTGAGAAATTTTGAATCATGCACAAAGAAACATAACAGAAAGTAGAGAATGATTCATGAAGACCCACAAAGAGGTTCATTCTGTCTTCATAGGTTCTCTTTTCATTCCATTCTTTCTGGACAAAGAAGCCTTCCTCCTTGGATGAACACAAAGGACTTTTATAAAATAAACTATTGTGACTTCCTTTCCTTTCTTTGCTCATATATTTCTTGGATTTGGAGAAATAATTTAATCTATAAACTAATAATTAAAGAAGACATGATGTTATATTCTAACATAATTAAATTACACAGCACAAAATGAGAAAAATGTACATAAATAATTACATCAGGATAATTTAAAAATAATCATAGCCAAAACTTATCATAGTCAATACTAGGAAAAAATCTAAATCAGAAGACTAAAGCCATGAGATTCTATATATTTGAATTAAACTCTGAGTTCTAACTCTTACTAGCTTCACAACTCTTTTGAGTGTGTTAACATTTTTAAAACTTAGTTTACATATCTAGGAATAATAACATCTATCAAATAGGAATGAATGTGCATTAAATAAGATAATACAAATAAAGCATTCGGAAGATTTAAATAATCAACATATATAAATAGGGGATTGATTAAATAAAGTATGATATTCACACAATGAAATACTACATAATCTATAAAAAAGTATTAAAGTTTTGTGTTCTGAGATAGAAAGACGTGTTAGGTCAAACAAAAACAAACAAAAAGGGCCAATTAATAACATGTCATTTGTATAAAAATGAACACATGTACATATACATAACGTAGCATCTAAAATATTAAATGTTTCTACTTATATAATATTTATTTTTAAAAGATAGCAAATCTTTAGCAGTAAAACTCTCTTTTTTTACTTTATATACTTCTTTATTATTTAAAATCTCAGGATTGAAGAGTGTACTGAAGAGTGTACTTTAGATCAACTAGTCAAAACTCCCATAATTTGGGATATGGCAATAAAGTATTGATTTAATGGATTTTTAAACTCTTCCAAAGAGGAGAATTCAATACTTCCCTCTCCCATTAAAAAATATTTTTCTTCTATTAAGCTGAAATCCATCTCCTAAAGTCTTTTAGTTGATGCTGAATTCAGATCTTCTCTTCAGAACTAAGGGTCTCTTTTTGTGAGTTGCATCCAGTGTTGGCTGCCAATGGCTCACTGCTGAGTCTTTTCCCAGAAATTACTCAAAGATAAACCTAATCTTCTTTCCCTTATCCAGTGACTCATTGGAGTGTGTGTTTGTGTTGTGGGGGACATAAACTACCAGCCCCTTTATCTTATTTCTGGACAACTCTGATAGCCCATCTCAACTCTGAGATCCCTATGGAATGAACCAGGCTTAATTTCAACCTCTTTGCAGTTCAGTTTCCCTTTTCACCGATTCTTGCTTTCCTCACTTTCTTACAGGTATTTCCAACAGGGACTCATCAATGAAACTTTTGCATGCAAATCTGCATTATAGACTCTGTTTGAAGAGAATCTTACCACAAAACCTCTACCATTTCCTCTCGTGAGTACTTTTGAATTTTGCTGAACAGGTATAATCATTTAAGCATGACTGAAGTATTCAGAGAAATCAAAGGTTATTCCTTCATTTTCCATGCATGTATCATTTTAATATTAATATATATATTGGTACTGCATTTCATGTAAGCTAGTTAACCCATTCACTTAAAAACTAAATCCAGGATTTGGAAAAGCAGGATTTAAGAGCTCTGTGGTAGATTACAAAAATGGCCACATTCTTTCCATTTCTCTTTGCATGTTCTACATGCCCCTTTGCAATGTGCTATTGCAATTTCTTTCATCAAGAGGTAGGTTTGATATTTCACTTGCTTTAGCAATTGAAATGTTAAACAAAAATAATAAAAGTAAAAGTTTTGAAAGTGTTTGCACCTTGGTTCTTGCCGTAATTTATTGGTGTTTAAAAACAAAAAACAGCCATAGTAAGAAGCCCCAGCTTGCCTACTTAGACAAGAAAGATCACATGAAGAAGACATAAGCCACTGCAGACCACTCAATCTGTCAAACGCCAGGGAAGAGGATGAGTCCACTGTAGACCATCTACCGCCAGCTGATTTGACTCAATCCAGAAGAACTCCCTAGCCAACCCACAAAATCCTAACAGATAATAAATATTCATGGGTTTAAACCTCTAATCTTTGTTTAAATTCGCAAAACCTAATGAATGCAACCTCCATATAAGTTACGCAGATATTCAAACTTGTAATTCTTCTTTCCATCACATATTTTAATATTGTACAGGAACATTCTAGAAAGCATTAATTATTTTTATCATTAAGAATATTATTTTCAGGTCCTTGAGGAATCGCCACACTGTCTTCCATAATGGTTGAACTAGTTTACACTTCCACCAACAGTGTAAAAGTGTTCCTGTTTCTCCACATCCTCTCCAGCATCTGTTGTCTCTAGATTTTTTAATGATCGCCATTCTAACTGGTGTAAGATGGTATCTCAATGTAGTTTTGATTTGCATTTCTCTTATGACCAGTGATGATGAGCATTTTTTCATATGTT
>CAUYQU010058649.1:0-31593 GCA_963574635.1 Cheracebus regulus | reverse complement strand
TTTTTTTTTATTCTTGTTTTTGTGTGGTTTTTTTTTTTTTTTTTTTTTTTTTTTTTTTGTAAATCTGGTAAAATTCTGCTGTTAATCCTTTTGGTCCTGGGCTTTTTTGTTGTTGTTGGGAGATTTTAAATTGATTCAATTTCATTACTCAGTATTGGTCTTTTCATAATATATTTCTTCCTGGCTCAAATTTGTTTTCAGGAATTTATTCATTTCTTTTAGATTTTCTAGTTTGTACACATAGAGATGTTCATAACAGTCATAGTAGTTTTAAATAAGATATTTAAAATCTGATATTTTAAAATTATTATGCTGTGGCAATAATATATGTATTTAAATTATCTATGTATGTGTCTATAAATTTCAGAAATATATAATGAAGTTATCATATAGCTTAATGTCACCAGATATTTATGTTTTAAAATGCCCTGTTAAAATTCCTGTAACCTATGTAATCATAAATTTGTCTCCTCTTATAATTACTGTATGTGGAAAAATTCAAAGCTTAAAAGGAACAGTTTTTTGAAAAAAGTAAATATTCTTTCCCGAATTGCAGGGTTTGTTTTGTGTATGTTATTGAAATCCATCTGCTTGTACTAAAGTTAAAACCAAGTAGATTTCTAGGGACACATTGCTCAGAATAAATAGCCAACCTTTGTTTGTCTGTCTGGTGATACGTTGAACTCAAGCTTACGAATGTGTGTTACCAAAAATGCTCAACAATGGCTCGTTCTCAGCCATGACCCAACATCAGACATCTTGTAGATGCTATTGAAATACTAGCATTGCCAAATGAAATTGATACCCAGAAACCACAAAAAAGATTAGATTTTGTTCTACTTTATGAGACAAACCAGTCATGAAATCTGTAAAACAATACAGCTCCAGAACTGATGGAATCTGGCCAGGATTTAATAAAAAAATATATATACATATGGGTAGAAATGTTCCAACTAAATTATTTGCAAATTCCTGGGTGAAAAGCAATTTACTACAGACGTTGAGATGAGCCAAGTGAGCACTAATACCAAAGAAAAATAAACCAGCCAAGGAATGTTCTTCTTACCCACCAATATTTTTAGGAACCAATCCAACATATTGGCTGACATTTTGGCTCACAGATTAGAAAGATATTTAATGGTGTGAATCGAAGAGTAGATTCTCATTCAAAAGGATAACATTATTAATTTTATTGCATGCCATACATCTCAATCATTGCAGGGGACAAAAAGACACAGATGTTTCATTAGATGTTATGAAGAAATTTATTAAATTAATTGTCATGTACGTTTTACATTTAGTAAAATGTCAAATAGCAAGTAAATCCTTTCAAAAGAGTAAAATATAACTTTCAAGGAGGAAACCTAACATCAAGACTCACTCTCTCCAATTTGTTTCTTCCAATTCTTCCTTGAACCTACTCTAATAAATATTTCACCTCACCACTCTGCTAGAGCTGCTTCTGTCAAGGGCTCATTGATTGATTCCCAATCCTCATCTTATTTGACTCATCAGTGACCTTTGACAAAGTTGATCCCTCCTTCCTATGACAACACTCCCTTTTTCCCAGTCTTCTAGAACAACACTCTCTTCTGGCTTTCTTCCTACACTCAGTAGCTGTCCCTCTTTGCTCTCCGTTGGTGGCTTCCCTTCCTCTGTTTGCACTCTGGAGCATAACAGGTTTGTCTAACCCATGTCTCTGTCTGCACTCCTTGATTATCACATTTAGTTTCCTGGCTTTACTTGTCATCCACATGCTGATACCTTCCAAACTTAAATTCTAGCTTCAGCCTCTTTCCTAAACTCCAGGTCCGCTTATCAAACTATTTCTTGTCACCTTCAAAAGGATATCTAATATCCTTGCAAAGTTACATTCTCCTAATAGAAATTGATTTCCACCTAGCTCCAAACAAACTGATGCCTCTTCCAGTTTTCTCCCTCTGTTAATACAGCCTTTCTTTTCTTCCAGTTGTTCAGTCCTGACATCAAGCACTCTTTACTGCTCTCCCTCTTTAACTCACACTCCATTTTCAATCAGTATAAATTATGTTGTCTCTACCTTCAACATATATCTATAATCTAACTCTTTTCACCAAATCCACTACTGCAATCTACTTCAGTGTACTTCATCTCCCTCCTGGATGATACTTGTTTCATTGGGTTGTCATGCTGCCCTGCAGTATTGAATGTAACAAGAGTGGGACCAATGTCAAAAGGCAGGTAAGCAGTACCCAGAACTGTGCATGCTTTGAGGTTGCTGAAAACAGACAACACATACACCAGGCTGAAGTGGTGCAGTATTCTCTCACAGCAAGAGAAAAGAGTACTCAAAACCCAGCCCCTTGCAATGAGTTGGCTCTGCATGGCTAGAGGATTCATTCCACAGCCAATATGGCAGTGTGGCTGAATGCACCCTACTTCATGCAGCAGAAAAAGGGCCCCAACCTTTGCCTTACATGGTGGGGAATACAGAAAGTTGGGGGCATGTGTGAGAGCCACTGACATACACATGGCTAACAAGTTCCGAGGAAGTTTTGCATGTACCCTCTACAGAGGGACTAGAGACATACAGGTTGTGCTGTGAGTTTGTTGCACATAATGTAATTTCTGAGCTTCCCAGCATATTCTGTACAGAGCACAAGGTTGTTAAAAGCACAGCAGAGGTGTCAGGCTGTTCTTGGATCCTTTCCTCACAAAATTCTTGACTTCTCATCTTCTTGATTCTCTTCTCCACAGAGCAGCTGAGTAGCCCTACAACACGGTACATCGGACCACACTTCTCTGTTCAATCCTCCAGTGCCTCACCATCTTGCTCAAAATAAAAGCCAAAGCTGTTGCAATGGTCCAGAAAGTTTTACTCACATTCACTCACAGTAGCCAGGTAGGTAGTTTGCCATGATTGCTTCACTCACAGTAGCCAGGTAGGTAGTTTGTCATGATTGCTCAGGCAGGAGCCACATACTCATCCCTGTGGCTAGCTGCATGGAGTTTTTGGATTGGTAGATCACCACAATCACAGAATAAGCAATGATCAGTTACCCAAAGGAGGGACTCTGAGTAAAAACAAAAGCTATCTGTCCAGTATCACATATTTTACCAGGTGGGCAGGATGTGATGCCTGTATCTATTTGACCTTTGGCAAAAACATATGAATAATAATGACCAACATAATAACAGACTCAGTCAGGCTTTGAGATGCTTGGTTTGTGGGTTCTTATTACAATATTAAACTAACTGAGTGTACGTGTATTAATTGGATTATAGCAACATGGATGCAGCTGGAGACCATTATCCTGAGTGAATTAATGCAGGAACAGAAAAATGAATGCCACAGCTTCTCACTTGTAAGTGGGAGCTAAATATTGAATACACATGGACACAAAAGGGGAACAAGACCTCAGTGGCCTTCCTGAGTGGGAGGAGAATAAGGGTTAAAAGACCTGTTATTGGCTGCTATGCCCACTAAGTGACAAAATCATTTGTACACCAAAAGCCAGAACCATGCAATTTACTCATGTAACAAATCAGCACGTGTCCCCTGAGCCTAAAATAAAAGTTGAAAATAAAAAATTAAACTAAGCTATTTAACTAATTATAGAAAACTGGGCCATGCTTGGACCAATAAAATAAGTATATCAAAAGCCAAAGATCATAAGTAACCCAAACCTGTGTGTCTAAGGTTCAAATAACACAATTAAATCAAAAAGTTTAGGTGAATAGAGCATTATTCTTAGATGCCAACTTGAAGGGCATACACTGCAGGGGTGACAATTGAAAGTGAGAGTATTTTTTTGTGTTTATTTTTCTGAGATAGAGTCTCGCTCTGTTGCCCAGACTGGAGTGCACTGGCATGATATCAGCTCACTGCAGCCTCCACTTCCCAGGTTCAAGCGATTCTCCTGCCTCAGCTCCCAAGTAGTTGGGACTACAGGCACCGTGCCACCACACCCAGCTAATTTTTGTATTTTTAGTAGAGACAGGATTTCATCATATTGGCCAGGCTGGTCTCAAACTCCTGACCTCGTGATCCACCCACCTCCACTGCCCAAAATGCTGGGATTACAGGCGTGAGCCACTGTGTCTGGCTGAAAGCGAGGGTATTTTAGCCAAGAGGATGTGGCAATGAATGGTGGGTAGGCAACTGACAAATATTTACCATGGCAGGATATCACCAAGTGTTCCTCACTGGGGAAATTGGGCCATTCATAGACAAAATATGGAGCGTGCTAAAATTGTGTTTTTCTTGCTGCGCTCTTGTCTTTCTCTGTCCCAGGCCTAGGTATACTCTGAGCCACCATGCCTTCACTCACTGCCATCTCTCTGTGTTGCTCAGGAGAAGATTCTACATAATGAGCCACATGTACACCTGTGCCTGTTAACTCAATGTCTTACCCTTTGAGTTTTAAATCATACATATTATTTGCAGTTGTAAACTGATTATCTACACCATCTTAAATTAAGTCGAAGACTATTCACAAAAATACAGGACAGCAAATTTTTCAGATACGGATTTTTTTCCTATGACAGTAAAAAATCATAAAAACACTTGCACACAGAACTAGATTTACATTTTGACATATATGTAAATTGATTGACTAAAATGTATGGCACTTTCCTAGTCTAGTCTAGTTAAGAGGAATCTGCAAAAGGTTTTAAATTAGAAAGTTCACTCTTCTGATTCTCTACTTTGTTTAGTATAAATTTGTTCTATGATAATCCTTGCAATTGAGCCTTACAGTGTCTTTCCTCATGTGATGATAATTTAATAGAACATAAAATGGACACTGAACAAAAACAGAACTGTACTCCTGCTACTCTTTGCGACTTGTACCACTGTATAGAGGTCAAAACCTACTGGTAACCAAGGGACAGTTAAATACCTATGAGTCTGCCAAGCTCTATCCTTGTATCTGAAATTCACCAGAAAGTAAACAATTCTTTCTTATGTACTTTCATGATTTGTGGTACCATTGCTTGTAATAAGGAATTTCACTAACTGCCTAGAAGAGGACAATTTAATGTCAAAGGCCAGAGGCAAAACTATGATACCGAACTGTGAGAATCCGTGTCCAAGTCGGTACCCAGGGGTAAGAGTAGAGTACTGGAATGCCAAATCAAGCAGAAGAACATAAAATTATGGTCGAGTGAGCAAGGCTTTTTAACTCTCTGACTTCCTACGAGGGTAGCATGATTTACCACCCCACCCTGCTGGCTTGGCCAACCCAGCATGTTAAGACCAGACCAGTGAAAAAGTCACACCTGCCTCATGAGATTAGGAAATTAAAACAAAACAAAACAAAACACTCTTACCCTGATGAGAAAGTGTTTTTGTTCCCCATATAGGGAAGACATGGTCTGAATTCAGGCATTGATAGTTGGTACGGATTGAGTGAAAAGTGGGGAAAAGGGATGTAATATTTTCATATTCTGTATATATGGAAAGATAACTTTGAATCTGCTGTGAGGAAACTGACCACAGCAAACCAAGCCCCACAGCTGTTATGAGAGAATCACCCTCCCCTATGTAAGTCTGCCCTTGGAGTCCTCCTCTGGCTCTTTGCTGACAATTACTTGCTAAGTATAGCAGTAAGAGCTGGGTGACAGGAGAGCGCCTGACATATCAGGCAACTATATAACCTTGTCCCAGCCTCATGACTGCTAAAGAGCTCTTGTTGAACTTGTCTGTTTGAAAGGAAAAAAAGCATTATGGAACCAATATGTATACCCAGAATGCATATCAAAGCTGACACATCAGATACACATTCAAACTACTATGCTGTACTGTGATAATAATTATTCTGACTGTTGGTATCATTGTGTTCACACTATTACCCAGAAAAATTGCACCTTGAGATTGTTGTGTTGATTCAGATTTGAATCTATTCATGTCTAGAGCATAGAGCAATACCAAAATAATTTCAAAAGCCATCCTCAGTAGAAGATATAATATCAGGCACATCTCTAAAGCAAGATTGAACTAAAGCATAATTTAGTGACCCTGGGGAGGAAAAAAAAGAACTTAAGTTAAACTTGTGTTTTTTTCACTACTCACATTTTGAGGAAGTAATTTAATTTCTCAGTCTGCATTTCTGTTAATAACAAAGACATTAGACACAAAACAATAGGTTAGGTATTCATTTTTCTAACAAGGTATTGGAAAAGACTGAAGCTTCTCTATTAGGTCCTTAGTCTCTGTGAATATGATATGTTGATACTATTATTTGTGCAATACAAATGTAAAAATGTCATTTATTAGCTATATTGTTGGAGGAAAAATTAGGGAAATATTTTGAAATCTTCACTTTGAAAAAATTAGAATGTTAGACATAATAGCAAATGTAGAGATCATCTAATTTAGTGGTTCTCAAAGTGTAGTCCCTACTAGCAACACAGCCTCACTCGGGAACTTTTTAGATATATAATTCCTCCACCCAGCCTCAAACCCAGTGAAGCAGAAACTCTGGGTATGGAGTCTAGCAGTCTGTGCTTTAACACGCCCTTCTGGTGATAGTGATGCCCACTAGAACTTGATATCCGCTGACCTAATTCAAGGTCTTCACTTGACAGATGGGGAAACTAGCCTCAGAGGTTACCACATTCATGATATGGGTACTGAGATAAGATTAAAAACAAAGTCTCTTTTGTTACTGTTGTTCATTCATTTTGCCCGTAAGCATTTCCTTAAATTATCCACTTAAGTCACAAATTAAGTAATCGGTTTCTTTAAAGACTAGCAGTGAGAACTTGGAGGGGTGACAAGCCTGCAGGGTGGAAATAGAGAAGTGGAGCCACATCTTCAGGACCACATGTTTCTTGAGAACATCATGCTTAAATCATGATCAGGTAATCTTACAGACCCAGGTATTACAGTGCAACTTTAGGGCACTAATAAAATAAATTTTAGGTGTGTGTAATTCAAGACTATAAAATTAATCTAGCCTTTTCTACTCTCCAACAATTTGTTTTTAAGTTGCATGGAGTTTCCCTCATATTTTGTCATTTATGCTCTTTTTTCTAAATAGTATGAAGTGTCATGGCTCCCAGTACCTGAAAACTAGGTTTAGAAGATTTTTATAGCACATACTGAGAAGGTAGTTATTTTTATGGATTATTCACAATTCTAAATTTTAAAATATTGTCTATTAAATTTTACTGATGTACTTATTTCAGTATCTTAAAACTGTTTTTTAAATTGGAGAACTGCATTATGCTAATAATATCCTTTTCTTTTTTTTTTTATTGAAAGCTATTTTTAAAAATTAAGCCTGTCACTAGAAAAGCCTGAAATAAAGATCATATTGAATACAAGTATTTCTTAATTTACACATTTTTTATTTTTGGCTCTTTAATGAATGATGTAAAACATTCACATTTTATGGTTCTGGGAAACTTTATGAAAAGATTCTAGAAATATATACTCGTATTTCTCTCCTGCTCAGATAAGAGACCATTTAAAACCAGGAAGGCAGAAATAAGCAAATAATTTTAGTTAATGTGGTATGCAGGGAAGAGTGTGGTGTGTCAGACTCCAGTATAGCCACAAAGGATATGTGACCTTGGATATGTTATTAACTGCTCTAGAACTTGGCATTCCCATCTGCAGTCTGAGAAACCTGCCTCATAAGTACATACTGAGTCTAGCAGTTAAACTCCTCTACAGATGGCTATAATGTAATAGCGTCATCAGTAAATATCCATCTCAGTTTAGCTATTAGCTTTATGTATTTCTTCATTTTCTCATCAAAAGACTCTATAACCCTCTATTGTGTGTTTCTAATATGTGGATTTGTATGTGTGTGTTTGTATTTTCTGCACCCATAACTATTGCAACATCCTCTCTGGATTGGAGATAGTTGGATAGCTCATATCCTTGAAATTTAGTTTATGTTCATCGATAGTTCTGATATAGGTTTCTTTTCTTTTCAGTTTTTTTGAGACAGAGTTTCACTCTGTCACCCAGGCTGGAGTGCAATGGCACAGTCATGGCTCACTGCAACCTCGAGCTCCTGTGCTCTCATTCAGCCTCCTGACTAGCTGGGACCACTGGTGTGCTCAAGCATGCTCAGCTAACTGTTAAAATGTTTTTGTGGAGACAGGGTCTTGCTATGTTGCCCAGGCTGGTCTTGAACTTCTGGCCTCAAGCAGTTCTCCCACCTCAGCCTCCCAAAGTGCTGAGATTACAGGCAAGAGTGACCATGATTGGCCCTGATATAGCTTTTCAACCCGTATCAAAATGTAGTGTATTGTTTTTAAAGGGTAACTCTTCTTAGAATTTATATACAGTTAACTTATTAGATGTTTCATCTAAAAATTATGTAATTTCTGTCTGTATTTATGAAATGACAATAATTTACAAGAGGAACTGCTGAGTTTTAGGCATTGCCTTAACACATCAGAGTACATATCACCTTGTCAATATAGTTGCTAGAAAACCCTCAAGGCTAGCTTGGGTTAATTATTTAAAGAATGTTCTTCAAAGGAAGCAGTTATCGGTTATGACATTTGAGTCTGATGTACTAAAGAGCCTGGCCCCTAATACTAGTCTGATTTTCAGATAATAAGAGGGTAAAGAAGGAATATAAAGTTTATACTTCAAATGGGCAATGAATATCTCCCTCCTATTTAATGCGTAAGGTCAGATAATATTTTAGAAAGAAAGCTTTACTAATTCATATCCAGATAGTTAACTCCAATCGAGTATTTAGTCTGCAAAATATTTATGGGTCTATTCTGAAAATATTTTGGATTTTGTTAGTTGTCATCCCAAATTATATAAAAGGTAAGATTGCATGGGAGTGACACCTAGTATTTGGTTAACAATAAAATAAAATCAACATGCATTCATGTTCCTAAATATCTGGATAACAGATCTCATTAGCCAATAAAGAGTGGCCAATAAAAGTTATAAAACTTTTTTTGCAAGATATTTAAATGTTACATATCCAGCCATGATTTGGTGTTAGTTTCATTACAATATATTAAACATGGATTCTGGAAATGATCTGCCTTGGTTTGAATGCTGGATGTCAGTTTATTCTCTCTGTAATCTAGGAAAATCATGTAACTTCTCTAATTCTATTTGCACATTTAGAAATTGAGTTAAAAAAATCTTTGCCTTATTTAGTCTTAGAACCCATAATTGAAATAATTCACATACCAGATTTAGCATATTCCTGGCAAAATGTTATGATTCTGTTTACGTTTACCAATAACATTATTATTTAATAACACAAATTAACCATTATTATTATTATAGCATATTGGAATATATTTGAAAATAATATTTAGTTATTGCTAGTTAAATGAAGAAATCCAATAAGATCTAGAGCACCTGATATGTTCAATAAATTAAGCCTACAATATTGATTATATATATCCAAGGAATGCTTCAACTATTTAAACATCTAATATTATGTATGTAAAACATCTAACATTAAGATGTTAGAATGTTATTAAAAAAACAGTTTCAGTACTATGAAATCTCTGGAAATAACTATTTTTTGTTTTATTTTTAGCCCACATGAAATGGACCTAAACATATTTACTTACCTCACCACTGTCCATAAAAATTGAACTTCATAAACATTTTTTATATTTTGTTTTGTAAAGATGTTACAAAGTGCTATTATTATATGTTTGAAAATAACCACTTATTAATAAGTCCCACTGAGGCACTATAATAAAAAATACTTTCCATGAAGAAGCCAAATCATGATTACTATTAAAGAGTTAAATTGGTGTGCTCATATAGAATCACTTAAGATTCTGAAATAATACCATTTGGAAAAATTAAGTTTTAGCCTTTAGTATTCTACATAGTATAAAGTGACCCACAGGGAAATATACTGTTATTTCATGAATCTTTTACAAACCCGAAGGATATATGTCTGAAGTTTTATAAAAAATATGTCACAGAGGCAACTGTTTCATTTTTCCTGAGGTTCTGAGGGGTGGGAGTAGAAAAGAGATTTGTAAGCAATTATCATTTATAAAATTTTCTTTAAGTGAGAAAAGAGCTGGAAGAGTGTTGTTTAGTTCTGACCCAAAGCCTGTAAACCATAGTCAAAATCAGTGGTTTCTAAACTTTGCTACACAATAAAATCACCTGAAATAAAAAAAAAAATCCTAGTGTGCAAGTAGTACCCCAGACCCGTTCTAACACAATGCTCAAGGTAGTAGCAAGACATGTATATTTTTTGAAGACCCTTAGTTGATTCTAATGTGCATCAAATTTGGGACTCATCGGTATAAGTGTTAGCTTGTAGATTTGAATCCTAGATATAGCTCTTTCTCTTCTTGTTTATAATATCAATTCACAAACTAAAGATTTTTACACTAAAGAAAACATTTAGGTGAAATTATTTGGGGCTGCTTTCAATGATATCTAACTTTGGAAGAAGTAATAAGAAAGTTGGAAATAATAATAATAATTAAAAGAATACTAGTATAAGACAAGATTTCAAACTTTGTGAACAAGATGATCAGGGCTAGTACAGAGGGTATGGAGTACTAGTATTTACAGGATCAACAAGATAATTCGAATGAATAGGTTTAGATTTCTCTTAAGAAAAGTAGGCTCTACCTTGATAATCATAAAAAATATTTAACTTATACTTTATTAGGCAATGGAAACTTTGTTTTGAAATATAACTATGAAAGCTATTCTACTTAGAATTCTTTGAAGTAAAATTATTTCTTGTTTTAACTTTCAAGGTCTCTCAAGGTTTTTGACAAACGATTTCCAATCTGCTGATGGTGTGAGAAAGTGCTAGTTCTCATAGGAATTTGGACCAATTGTGCTTCTATTTATTTGTAAAGACTGATAAGAAATTTGCAAATGATTCTTCATAGTGCCATGAAAATTATGTGAGGAAAAGATGGAAACTGTACTTTTCTCAAGATGATCTTAGGTTATTTAATACTAAGTTATGGGTTTATGTGGTTATTTTTGTTTATTTAAGGGCCAACTTGCCCTCCTTTTTTTCCTTTAAGATCCCTATAAGTAAATTAGTGGGGACTTTATCTGAGAAATAGATAAGATACTAAACGTTTTAAAAACAACAATTTTTTCAAGGAAGTTTCAACTACTGCCCTCCAAATGAAAGAAATAAATTAGAAAATACTCAGCAGTGAAGTCTTGAAAACTCAGTGAAGATACTTCTAAATATCGTGAAACCCATTATTGGAATTGGAATTCTACAATATGGAAGTCATGAAAACACTTAGTTTCAAATCCCTCAATAAAACAGAGAAGTCCAGCTAGTGGAAGTTGAAGGACAACTTTTAAGCTTTCACAATATTTTAAATATCAGGCAAATGTGGATTTTGCCTGGTATATTAACTCAGCTAGGATTTAAATTCAATGACTGACTGTTATCTATTTAATAACTAGAGGTGTATAGGCTCCTATTTTAAAACATTCACGTAAGGATGGGGGTATATATATTTTCTTAACTTGCCTTTGGTTACTTAAGTGTAGCTTTTTGCCTAGTTATTCAAATAGTTATCTTTTATATGCTGAACTATGCATGAAGGCAAGATACTATTTTTCCTACCAGTGACACAATATGGAATGCATATGAAGGTAAAGTGGAGGAAGATTGTGCTTTTCTGTAGTTTTCATGAATCTTTCCATAGCTATTTAGAAAATAGGAAAGAAATGTGTTTTGTAAACCCATGAAGTTTTAGAAAGGCAGTTTGTTGGTATTCTTTTTTAAAAACTAGTTGCTCATAGGTCATGATACTGAAAGGAAAGAGCGCTTGGGCAAAAGGATAAATTAAGTTGTAAAAATAGTAGCTAGGTATCTCTCTTTGGCTTATGTTTCTTCATTATTAAATTACATTGAGCTTGAGACATGAACTATTGTCTTATTCACACTAACTGAGGTATTGAATTGCATTATGATTACAAATGCTAGGGCATCATATATGCTCACAAACATCCCATTTTTATTTCCTGTATATACGTGTTGCAGGGGGTGTATTACATCAACTCTTAGCTCATTTTTTGATTATTCTACTAATTTTATCTCCGATTCAACAACTAAATGGTTTCTTATCTCTCTCTCTTTTCTTTTTTTTTTTACTTTTTTTCTACTTAGATATGGTATATTTGTAATGTTAGCTAAATTTTAGAATAACTTACTGTCAATTCCGAGTGATGTTAATTTTTAAAATTAAATTTTTTAAAAAATTGACATTCAAATTATATTCTGGGCTTGGAGGCCATTGGTAGAGACAGAAGTCTTTGTATTTTAAATGTGGTGGTAATAAGGACAGTGGCTGCATCATACCCTGGCTGCTCCTTTCTAAGGAGGCAATTTGGGGTGGGTCTAGATTGAAAATATCTCAGCTTTCTTGGGCAAAAGAGACTAACTGGGGTTTCCATGTACACTGTGAAGATATATAATCACTACCACACTTGTCTTTGCTGCCGGGATTTCTGTCCTTGGAAACAGATCCTGGTAGACCAAAGAAAAGGTGTACTGTATACCTCTGTGTGTCCTGTCAATCCCTTGGTTTGGTCAAGGGGAGGAAAGGAAACATTTTATTATATTAATAGACAGCGTGCTGTTATCTATTTGTATTTTTCTTCTTAAAGCAGCAGTTTGAAGAGGTACTTTAGCTCGATTTGGCTGGTGATGACACAGGTTCAAAATGTTTGAGAGGTAGCCTCAAAGTCACATTTATTGACTGGTCAAGTCTTCACTTAAGCAAAATGTGTCTTACTCTAATAAATGTACAGTCATTGCAGGGGGAGATTTAAGAAATCTGTATTTCACATCTGTGCACTAAGACAGTACATAAACAGGCTTTCTTCCCTTTTCCTGGAATCCATGCTTTGCTCTGGAAATCTCCATATTCAGGTGTATAGCTTTCTTATAAAAGTTCTCTAAAAGCTATTTTCTGGGTTCCCTACATTTTCCCTCGTTTAGACCTCCATAATCATAGGGCGCTAAGGCCTAGTAAAATGCTTGATATTTAAGTTGTTCTCAGTGACTCCGAGTACTTATAAGGAAACATACCTTAGATAGGCTCTTGCCCTCTTAAGTTACAAATACTGAGGAATCTTTAGTCACAGATCTTAATGATTAAAATAATTACACCCAGTCACTCTTCTAAGAGCTTTACTTATGTTAGTTTATTTCTATTGGCACCCTTATGAAATGGGTACTACTTGCCATTCTCATTTTACAAAGGAGAAAATGAGGCAAAAATGTGGTTATAAAACTAGTCTAACGTCCTACCACCAGTAATTGGTGAACTGGGATTTGAAAGTAGAAACAAAGAGTTTCGTATCTTTTTTACAGAAAAACATTACTAACCTTTTCCTCTAGCCAAGATCAAGTATTTACGGATGTCTAGCTTACTCCAACTGTCATCATCTGACTGAGAACAGAAGAGACTTAAGTGTCATATCTTGGATTCTTATGAAGGTAATAATTATACACATCTACTTTTGAAATTAAAACAAGGACGACCATAACCTTTGCTAACAAATTTTGTAAAGTTAAATTGAGAAAAGATTCTGCTAACTTGTTAAACAAAGATAAAAGTTTTAAGAACCAGAATTGCAATCTCTTTAGGAACCAGCAACATACAAATCAAGATACGATATGTCATATATTATAATAAATTATATGGATTTATGCATAATAATAGTTATAACTTTATTGTCATAGATGGAAAAACTACTAAGTCAAAGAGTTTATTTTAATGACTCTGAAATGCATTTCTTTAATGTCAATAGTGTTTATGTGCTTATTTATTCAGTTGCAATAGTTTTGAAATGGTTAGTTTCAAAACATTAATATTTATACATATGCATACACTTTTCTCTTTGTCTGAAATACATTACAAATAAAAAATCTACTTTCTTTTAAATGCAGTGAGCCACCTGAAAAATCCAGAGTAACAAAAAAGTCTCAAAAATGTCAGTTACCTTACATAATTCAAATAATCTGAGACCTGGAGAGAAGGGTCAGAACAGACCTGCCATGGCTGAATCTGATGTGATTATTTACATCCCAGTTAGAAATCTCTAAAATTATATGGACTCTAAAAGCAATACTGACCAAACCTCAGGCATGTTGCTTCAGCTCTAGATGCTCTGCCCTAATCCTATGGCTGACATTTCAAGATGAGCAAACCACTGATAATAGCATTACCTAACACTGTCTGTGCAGTGCTAACCCAAACAAGCATAATTAGATTGCATATACACAAGAATAAAATAGAGAAATCAAAATATACCATATGCCAGAGCACTAGTGAATAAGCAAACAGTATTTATTCATGCAGAAATTGCAGTTGTTAAATCCAGGCAGCTTACGCAAGTACTGAGTAACACCCACCTCCTGTAACCTAGGGGCCACCACATAGAATTCATCATGGCCAAGAAACTCCAGGTAGGCTGTAAGGGTAGATAAATAGTATGTAGTTTGGAGAGTAGAGAACATGACTCTAGAGTTTATGGGATTAAGGGACCTTGCAGATTACATGTTGCAAGATCTCTAGAAGCTTTAGAAGCTACAAAGAAATTCTTTGAACGTGGAGCCTGTGCTGGAGTAGAAGCAGTTGAAGGAAACACGAAACAGTGGGTAGTGGGAAATCCTTGGACTACACGACATCCAAGTCATGAAGGTTGAGAAGCCACAGAAAGTTAGAAAATACCATCCTAGACACGAAGAAAATATACCAAAATCATTACTAAATCAGAAAACATCCATAGCTTTTCTTACAAACACATATTTGGATTTATCAGGGTAAATTGAAACATATAAGAAGGCAATTGCCAAATGTATCTTTTTTTCCAAAGAGATAAAATCATCATAATGTTATTTTAATTTGCTATTATTTTAAATACAGTCATCTAATTTCATGTGATTTTCTTAAAGTCACTTGAGAAAAATAAGTCAAGACAAATATCTCCAATCTGATGGATGAAGAAACTGAGTTTTATAGTTAAATTGTTCTCCCCAATGTCAAGAAATCAATACATGGTTGAACCAGGACTAATATTTCTATTATTAAAGTCTTCTAATTTTGAGAGCTTCTAACTTTTTTCTCTGTCTTGATTGCTTTTATGCTGTGTCAACATTCTTTTTTGATCTCAAACTTATATGAATTTATGCATGATGATAGTTATAACGAATAGTCAAAACTGAGGTTGTATTAAGTGAAAGATTGTATTTCAGTTGCATTTTAAATGTATTTTATATTTTAGCCTCAATGGCAGATACATAATTGCTTATTTAGTCAAAATCATTGATTATGTACCTACCATATGTAAGGCAGTGTTTATTCGGCCTATATGCAGTGCTGAGTAAGTATATGAAACTGAAGATTCCTTATAGTAAGTCCATGGCCATAGCTCATGCAGAAAGACTGTCTGTAATACTATAATGGAAAGTTAAGTCTTTATGTAAAACAGCACGTAGGAAACATGAAGATCCATTTAGTCCTAAATGGTACCAAAATTATGTCAATAATGCAAGTACTAGGAACAGACTTAGGTTCTTATTATTAGCACATTGAATGCATGAAGACAGTAGATGCAAACTTCTTTGGCCATCTTTTCAAATACATGGCAGATAGGAGTGTCTGCTGCTGCTTTGGAGGCAGAGAATTGAGGCAGACTGAGAATTATAGCAGCACATGTTGATCTTATTTAACTCAGAATACATAAATGAATAAACGATAAAGTATAGAGGTGTGCATTTTAAGAATATTAAACTCAAGAAAATGGGCTAAATAGTGAGTGTGACATTGCCTTGTGTTAAGGGTGTATAGATATTTTGTCAAAGGAGAGAAGTGGCTACAAGGCTGGGAAAATACATACAGTATTTATCTTTATTATTTGGAAAGATGGGGAGAAGAAATATATAGATGTTATGGCAGGGGCCGTATTTTTCTAGTATTGCTGTTTTGAACGGATGATGTCAAGTGCAGCTGAGTGATAAGTGAAGAATGGCACAGTGCAGTATCTGGAAATCTTTTCTATTGTTGAGAAGAGACACTTCAGGAGTGCAAGAGTGATGAAAAGGCTCAGTTCTAGAAAATAGTCTTCTTGTATAGGCTTGGATCTACTGCTAGAGTATCAGAGAGTCCCTGGCTTGGAACATCATGTGACATTCAGTCATTCAATGCACACGTATTAGGAATCTATAAGGTGACAGTCACTGTTCCAGGCCTTGGAATATAAATATGAATTGAATAAAATACCACTCACTATCCATGAGGCAACATAATTGACAGAGAAAGAAAATAATGTAAAATATTATATAATTTGGTAATGGGAAATTAGGGGTTTTCTAACTTCCTGACAAGATGGCAGAATAAAGTCATGCAGAAATCTCCCCAGCACTGCTCCAGCAAATAGCAATGAACGATAAAATTTAAAACACGTATTAAGATGAAAGAAAGTAAAAATTAGCACGCAATAGTTAAAACTTTCTATTATACCTAAAATGCAATGTTTATTTAAAAAACAATGTTTTGTTTTATAGCTTGGAGAGGTACATTCAAGTCATTGAAGGAGATATGAGAATGTGAAGAAAAATAACATGGTAAAATCAACTATAAATTGAGTAGGAATTGTGTGTTTTTCCTCAAATTTCACTTTTTTTTATTCAATGGAATGTTCCAAATAAAAGACATGTTTTAAAGATAATTACCTATTCTTGCTTTAGGGGATAGAAATAAAAACCACCTTAGCCTTTAATTCTGTGTTGGGCATGGTGTTGGGCTCAGTATATACTAAAAGGAATAAAATACATTTGCTAATTCACCTCAGAGAACTCATAATTACAAGGGAATATAAAAGAACTATGCTTCAGGAGACACTAGTAATTCAGTCCAGCAGGAGCATGGGTAAGAGAGGAGAATGGTTGAAGATCATGCATGGGCAGGGTCCCAATTGCTGATGCTATATTACATAATTGAGTGTGACTCTCTGATCTGTGAGGGTCCATGAAAGTCTTAAAAGAGGCGATGGCATGATCAGATAGGGATTAGAGAAATTACTCAGGAAGTCGTAAGTAAAAAGGATTAGATAGAGGTAGAGAAACAGGTTTAGAGGCTGTGACATTAATCTAGGTGAGAGATGATGAAAACCTAATTTAGATCAGTGTCTATGGGAATGGTGATAGATTCAAGGGATACTGAAAAGCCCAAATCAGCTGGCTGTAGTGAACAATTGGTTTTGGCCAGATTAATGAAGTTTGACTCTCTGTGTACTGATTTCAGAGATGTGATTAATGATATTAAAAAACAAAACAAAACAAAAACTGAGTAAAGGATAAGGAAGAGGTTTGGAACAAAAACATAATTTATATTCTAAAATTCATTTGTGAGTTAGTTGTCCAGAATTCACAGCAATGTATTTATAACTGTTTGCTAAAGAGATAGAAATGTAGACGAAAGTATTACCCAAAGCAATAATTAGAGCTAACATATTTCTGCACTCAATATTGTTATGAATACTTTCTGAGTATCAAGTAACAAATTTAACAACTCTTAAAGTAGGTGGCATTTTTACCCATTTTACAGATAGGAGGAAGGATATGAAGAAATGAAATCATTTTCCCTGTATGACAAATGTAGTAAGATGAATAAATCCGACACTGTCTGGCTTTGAACCTTCTACAATCTACCCACCACCTGATGCTACCTTTTTCATGATATACATGCTAAGTAGACTCACAGGCTGGCCAACAACACTCTGTTTCATTATATTTTTCTTAACTATAGAATTACTGATATTACATTGAGTTTGGAAGATAGAGTGAGGGCAGTTTTCATTATGAAAGAAGAAAAACCGTTCGTCTTCATCTTGTCTAAATTTTAAAGTGGCCAAAGTCACATTTCACATAATTTTGCATATTACTGTTTATTCAAAAACATTCTTACCATGTCTCTGCCTTATCAAATGAGATATTGGTAAATAATACTTTATTGTTTCTCTCATCAAGTCCAATTTCCTACAGTTGATATCAAATTATTTAATTATTCAATCTGGCCTTGCTGTTTGTAGCCATTGATACCGCCTATTCTTTTTCAGTATCTAGAAAGTGCTGCTATTTGGTACATCCTGGTCTTGTTTACTAATCAGTTCCTTCCACCCTCCTTTCCTAGCAGGTTCACACCTCTGTTCCTCCTCTCAGTCCCTCGGGGCGTTCCTGCTTCCCCAGTCCATCACAGAAGCATCCATCCATGCTATGAAATTACTTTTCTCCCTCAGCACCCGTTTTCCTACCACCTTTACTGCACTTCCTTCATCCTTCAGAGCACCTGATCCTCTCTACCTTTTAAGAAGAAAACAATTTGAATTAATTTACACTTCAAGGATTCTAAAATATTTATAGAGTGTCTACTGAGTGCCAGAAACTGCTAAGTCCCTAAGGACATAAAACAAAGATTTCCATTTGGCTTCTGCCCTCCAAGAGCACTTGATCTAGTGGGAAAGACACACACAAATAATCTGACAGAACAAGGTAGGATAATAGTAGCGCTAGCAGTGTAAGCAAAGCACCGAAGAGAATTAATTCTGGGTCCCTGATGTCAGTAAAGACTTTCAGGATATAACTTTTGAGTTATATCTTGGAGAAGGGGTCCCATTTAAAAATGTGGATGGAAGGGAGGCCAGGCACAGTGGCTCACGTTTGTAATCCCAGCACTTTGGGAGGTGGAGGCGGGCAGATCACCTGAGGTCAGGAGTTTCAGAGCCGCCTGGCCAACATGGTGAAACCCTGTCTCTACTAAAAATACACAAATTAGCTGGATATTGTGGCCCACGTCGGTAATCCCAGCTACTCAGGAGGCTGAGGCGAGAGAATCGCTTGCGTCTGGGAGGTGGAGAGTAGGCTTAGATCAGACCACTACACTCCAATTTGGACGATAGAGTGAGATACTGTCTCAAAAAAAAAGAAAAAAAAATAAGAAGAGGAAGAAGAAAAAAAAGAAATGAAAGAAATGTGGGAAGGAATGTGAAGCAGAAGAGGAAGAGAATGGGAGCATGGAAGTACGGCTGTTTCCAATTTAGAATAGTTTCACTTACGATTTGTGGAGTTGACCGTGTGTAAAAGCCAGTTTGCATCCAGTAGAAACCATAACGTCATCCTAAACTGTAAGGAGCTCCTCCACTTAGGATGAGACTACGTCCTGATAACCCCATACTAAAGTTGAAAAATTAAGTCGGGTACCCTCTGCTGTGTTGCTGGCATCACATGCACTTTCCACTTAGAATATTTTCAACATACTATAGGTTTATGGGCATGTAAGCCCATCATAAGTCAAGAGGCATATAATCTATTGTTCTGATCCAGAAACAGTCAGTAGTTAATTTGTATTTCAGACACTATTGCTTTAAACTTCATTTCCACCAGATCTTTTTTTCTGGCCAAAGTTGCCAGTAGTTTTGTGATGTGTCTCCTATTAAACTCAATTTCTCCTACTTGACTTTCAAATTTTATGTAATTCATCTCTGCCTTTTCTATACAAATTTCTACACAATATTACTTACTCCTATTCAGAATATGATGGATCATATTTAATGTTTGCAGGTCTTGTTTTGTAAGCAGAGCAGAAGAGATTTTATTGCACCTTGTTCTGCTGGCTCCCACGACAAACCTAACCGAACAGGGACTCCTTTATTATGAGAGAAGCCATCACAACAACAGCAGTAACTCAAGCATTAACCCACATTCATTTCTCAGGTAAAACTAAGCATGACTGTTTGCAGTGTCAGGTTCCTGTAGTTTCTATTAAGTTGGGTCCTGGTGAATGTGTGGAGCTCAGTGTGTAACTGGTGAGGCTCTAAGTGAAAACAAAGAATTACAATGCAGATCTCCAGCCCAGCAGATCCCTGAAAACACTCCTGCAAATGTCAGGAATGAAGAAAGGCATGGGTTTCTGTCATCTGGAAGGAATAAATTTTAGTCTCATATTCTGTCTGGTTTTTAATGTAAACGGTACATATTTCTAGCAAATTGTAATTTTGCTGTGGAGTCCATGCTATCAGTGTAGTAAGTGTCTGCAAATTCATGTTGCATTTTAAAGGTGTTCTTAAATTGTTTCATTTCTATGAATTGATGTTTTAAAAATCCTATGATCTATTTCAACACATTCTGCATAGCAGTTTAATATTTTCTATTCATTTTTCTATTGTTTGTTTTCTATTCATTTTATTTAGCTTCAGTTATGTGAAATGGTGAGAATTGAACAGTGTGTTTGTCCTTTGCTAAACTAAAACCATGCTACTTAAAACAAATTTGCTCATTTTTTTCCTCTGAGCATCTTCCAATAAGATCTAAAATTAAACACACATTGAAAAACATATTGTACCTTCTTTAGTTATATATAAAATCTACAAATACATCTAATTTGAATTTCAAGAGGGAGATAAAAATAATCTTCAGCAGTAGATAACTAGGACATTTAAAATAATGAAATACAAGGTGCAAGTTATATCCGATGGAGCTTTATTTGCCATTAATGGAGGTTTAGAATAGACAACACCCCACTAATTTTTGTTGCCAAATTTATCAAATTTAGAAATTCCTACTACTGTTACATATCTACAAACCAGTTGGCCAGTGCATCACTACTTACTAAACTTTGTGCAATAGGTCCAATTAAATTGGATCAATTAATTACATTTATTTTAACCTCAAGGTCAATCAGAAGAGGTCTTTTATTGTTTTAATTACAGATTTAATTACATTCAATCACTGAACTTGAAAAAAAAATCCACCCCCTTACAGCATTTAACTCTAATGAGGCTCACAGAAGCATTCCTATTGAAATATTTTATTCTCTTGCCCATATTCTTCAAGCTATGCCTGAGATGCACTAGACAGAAGAATAAGAACAGCTGGTGGGAGTGTGTAGGATACTGCAGGGACAGCAACACAGGCCAAGAGGAGGCTGTTCCCCAGCTTGAAAATTTGCCAGTCACCATGTTGTCTTTATATTTTACTATCTGTAGTTACAGTTTTTGCATTTAGGAATTAATCTCTTTGATTTGTGTGTTTCTTTCCGCAGCTTTCTTCAAAACTGACATTGAGTTCACTGCAGATAACAATATACAACAAAGGGTAAAAGTATGCGATAAGCACTTCAACAAAAACAGTGTTACTGATGACTACCACAAATATTTAAATTTTTATTTATGAAACGTATCTTTAATAATGGCTTATGATATCTTATTTTTATACCAGTTATAAATTGAATAGTTCAGAGATAATTTTATAATTTCTGGGATCTCCCTCACTGTTCCAGATATATAATTATCACTGTATGAACTTAACAGGAATATTGGTTTATGTCTTGAATCTTTGAGCAGCATTTTGTTAATATGTGTATCAGGAACGGGCAGGGGCAGACCAGGATTTTAAGATTATCTTTGAATTTCAATCTGGTGCAGCCTGAGCCTCAGCACTCCAAGTATGACAGCTAGCAATAGCACCTCATCTGACATTTGCCTATTATTCTCATTTTGGGGGGAATTTAAGGGGGTGAAGTTTTAAGATAGGGAGTGTTTAGTTTTCATCATCTCAGGTTCAAGTTAGAATGATCACTGAGTCACTTTCTATGTTAAACAACTCAATCATTCAATCAGATTTATCACTTTTTCCTTTTATTTTCTTCATATAACGTTTGCATTATCCAGTAGACTGAATGCAAAAACAATCCAAGCTGATCAATTATATCAAATGTTTAAAATATGTGAATGTCCAATGACCAAGTATTTTCTTTCTCATGCAAGTATTACTGTCAGTATTCTGTAGTAGTAGTTTCAGGAAGGAGCAAAAAAGATTTTAACTAAAATGTTTGGCAGTGTGGCTTTTAAGAAATCATCTTATTATTTTGTAATAATTAGAGTGGAATTAAGTTAGTGTGCAAGAGAACAAAAGGAAGCAATGACTACTCATTTTTCTTCATATTCTGATTTTTCCACTGAACTATTTTAATGAAACTTTCTCTCTTCTTGTAATATTATATAGGAAAATAAGGAAAGTATAAGGGATATAAAGGAATCCATCAATGATTGGAGACAGAATTTTCTTTACATTTTCTAATAGACTTGTTTATTATTTTAAGCTGGTAAAAAGAGACTTATGATTCGTGTTGAAGAAAGAGTTATTTGTGCTTGATACATTGAAGACACTGTTCAAAAGCAGTTTGTCCTTATAAAAGGATGACCCCTGTAGTATTTCTTAGGCAAGGAGGGACAAATTCATCCAACAAAAAGCACATCTCGCCCCGAGTTCCCCATGATTTCTCCACATATAGCAAAAAAATACACATCAGTAATTTATCTGAACATGCACATCAGTGAGTAGCATACTTCTAGGCTACTCAGGAAACAAAAGGGAGAATATCAGCATTACCTAAATAAAAAAGAGAGGTGAATTACACCATTTTAATTGTCTTAAAAACACGGATAAGAAGAGCAATTAAAATATAGTCCTAAACAGTACTAGCTAATGTAGATTACATAAGTATACAATATGATTCAACTAATAGTGCTCTGACAAGCATAAACCACCAGTTCTAGCAAACAAGGCCCAGATCAGTTGCTGAGAAAATGTTAGATTCAGATGTAGTACAAGTTACTTTTATTTCAGTACTTAATGCAAAACACAGGTCAAGTGTGAGGACAGCGTTCTAAAAAAGGTGGCTCTATTAAAGCAAGGAGGCCATTTCCTTTTGCATTTTTTATAATTTTGGAATTCTATTTTTGACGTTCACTTTCTCTACTTTTCCTCCCCTGAGCACTAATTTATTTAAAAAAAAAAAAGATTTCAAGGTGCAAGTTGTACATTCTTATCATTATACCATATCACCTCTTTCTGGAAGAGAGTATTACAATCAGCATTACAATGTTAATTCTTTTTCTCTTAATATTTGTTTCACATACATGTATTTCAAAATCATAATGTGGATTAGGAAAAGAAACTTACAAACGAGAGAGTGATGTAATCATACACTTCCTATTGTGCTGTGTGTCTTTCCCATCCCTTCTCCCCTTTCCCTGTAAAGAACTGTAAAAAATTTAAGGCAGATGAGGTATATTGCTGAAGGAAAAAGTCATTTTTGAAAAAAACTCAAAAAAACTTTTATTCTGCCCTTCTACTCAAGAAAGACTACTCAATTATAAATCTAGTGCTAGAAAAAAGCAGGAAAGACACCATTTGCATGTACTATGTCTTCTATTTCTAGAATGGCTTTTTGTTAATTTAATTTTAATAGAAAAAATAAGCACCTTAAGCTATGAACAAGAAAAGAACTTCATTATTAGTGAGTCTAGAATCCAAAAGGAATTAAGAACACTCACTCAAACTCTTTCACTCATTCTCACAAAGGCCAATGCTACTGATTAGAATTGTAAAGTGCTGTACTTAGTATAAACACTTGTATACACTGCAGACACTGAAAAATAACCCTCAAGCACATTGTGTTATAGTTCCAAAAATATATTTACAGTCTATTACAAAGATTACAAATGGAAGTGTCTAGGTGACTGTATTATGCTAATTAAAATTATTTTTACAGATTACTTTTCCTTAGGGACAAAAAACATTTTAGTGAAATTAAAATGATTTTTCTAGTCAATCAAAAAATAAATTAAAATATCAAATAACACTGTACAGTGATTTAAAAGAAAAAAAAGGGTGGGGAGGGGTTTGGGAACAATCCATTTGAGTTTTTCTGTAGCCATCTTTGGTCCTAAATGTGGGAAAACACATTATGTAGCACTGAAAATACCTGTTCTTTTGTGATGCTCTGCAAGTAAAATAGAAAAATATAGTGCATTTTCAATGTATTCAGAGCCCACTACAGAGAAATGTGTGTACAAAACAAGACAGTATAAATAAAATTTACAAGTTTTACAAAGGAACATTTACAGATTTTGTTTCTGTTATTTGTTTGTTTGTGGATGCCCACATTATCAAACAAGACCAATTATGACCGATCCCTGGGATCTTTCTCTATTAAAATCATTATAAACAGCCCAATTCTCTTTGGAAGTATAACAGTTCAATTCTGGGGTAGTTCATGATTTTCATAACTTTTGAAAGCATTACTCACAATATGTATACATTCCTGCAATATCTATAAAGACACATTTAATTATTGCTTATGAAATTCTA
The DNA here is from genome assembly GCA_963574635.1 of Cheracebus regulus. NCBI lineage: Eukaryota > Metazoa > Chordata > Mammalia > Primates > Pitheciidae > Cheracebus > Cheracebus regulus. The sequence goes on along the minus strand of CAUYQU010058649.1, from coordinate 7,438 downwards.
ACACAGTAATCAAATAATATGGTTTAATAAATAAAGCTTAAAAAACAAGCTAGATCCTTCACCTCTTCCTTCTAGGGTAAAGAGTCCTTTCATTTAACAAGTTTCTTGCATCAGTGTTCACAAATAAAAGACTTTTTGTTTTGTTTTGAACTGCAATGGTGATATTCTGTGCAGCAAATTTGTGTTTAAATGGTGAAAATTGTGAACTTCCCCTTTATCATGCTTCAGAGTTATAATATAAAACAATTATTTCCTTTCATGTTTGGACTGCATCGAACAGAAGAGGATATAAAATATATGTCAACTATTTGTCCTAAATTTCCTAATGTCACGAGACTGAAAAAATCTTGATGTGCTCAGATTACATTTTAGATAACACTGGATAGTTAGTTCTGCTTTCAGAGACTTGTCTTCACCAACATTCTTCAGATGAAGTGCCTCATCTTTTTTTTATATAGTCATAAACCTAAAATTCGAGTTTATTAAATTCTGTCTAGTAAAATCACTCTATAAACAATCTGTTAAAAGTGCCTTATAGTATTTATGGATCATTATTGCTTTTTTCATTGAAAAGATAGTGTGTTGTCTGATCTTTACAAAAAACTTCTTTTTAAAAAATATCAGAGCTCTTGGCAACTTGCATTTTCTTGACTACCTGCCAATTAGCAAACAATATCAAAACAGCACTGATTAAACAGAATAAAATGGCACAAAAAGGATACCAATGTTCTGACAGAGATGTATCTTCAATCATGCTATTTCTTTTGAAATTTGAGATTCTTTCAAAGGTACCCAGTGTAGTAATGTGTTACAGATTTAACACTAAAAAGGTCCAAAGCTATAAACAACTTTCTAAAACAAAGTCCTTATGAAGAATAAACACAAATGATTTTAAAAAGGAATAGTCTGAAATCACATATTTAAGGAAAATATTTCATTGATTTTAACAATAAGATCATGATTTTATTTGACAAATATATTCTTTCTTAAATTCTTTATGTACATTTTAAAAAGTCTATAAGACAAAAAGGAGGTTAGAGAGCTCAAGGTGTTTGGATGTTTTTCAGGTAGTACTTTGTTTATTGTCACTGCTATTTTCCTGGCCACCGATGGTGGATCCTAAATTCCCTTTTTATATATTCTGGTGGCACTTAGGAGTTCAAGTCTATAGGTGCTTCTTCAAATTTCTCTTCACTGTTGGAAGGACCCAGGACATCATCAACTGTCTTCTAGCAGCATTCTATGCATATACTGAAGGCCAGTACTGTTCTCTTGCAGTCTGTAATCTCCCTTAAAAGGGAGAAATGCATATCACACTTGAATGCCAGTTCCATGTAAATGTAGCATTTGTGCTCGCATAGTCTGAATGCTGCTCATGATTTTCTTTTGATGGCCAACCAGTGTGATCCCTAAACTCATCACATCCCTGAAAAAGACAAACGCATTTTTTATTAGGTACCTTACAAAGAATTAATGTGGTACTAAACTGTCATCAACTGTTTAATTAAATATATTATTTCAGCCAAACAGATCTTATCTTAGTTCTTGGGTATTATGATCATACTCCAGAATTGGAGCAGAAGAGTAACCTACATCAACATTCTCCTTTGTAAAAACCTAACTGCTAAGGCTCTCAATTTACTCTCAATTTATTTTAAAGTGATTTGATATTTTATATAAGAAATTATTTAAGTCTTAACTATTATTAACTTAAGGAAAGTTTAGGAAATGTTACTCGAAATGTATTCTCAAACACAATAGAGGTTTAGAAACCTTTAGCTGGAAAAAGGTGGATATAGTATAATGAAAATGTGCTGGGATCTGGTAGAAAAATCGGAAATCATCAATGATCATGCATAATTTTATATTGATTTTAATTAACATATGGTAGTTCTGAGTGTATTATTGGTTACATACTCCATTGAGTTCAATAATCTGATTATATGTTATAAAAACAATCTTTTCAAATGTACAATCTCTATGCTTAATATATTAAATTTAAAATAAGAATTAAATTTGTGTTTTTTTTGCCTTCCCTAAAAGCTATATACACTGAGCTTATGTCTTTACAAGCAGCTAAAATATTGTAAAATGATAGAACTGCAGTTTTTCACTGCAGTGACTAAGAAACATGGTTTTTCAGGGATACAGACTGCTTTTTGGACTCACGTGTAAAATGCTAACTCCACCCACAGTGACTAGGTGGACAAGACACTGAACAAGACAGTATGCACTGTCACTGAACAAGAGAGCATGCACCACTTAAATTTATGTACATGACATTTCCTGGCATGTATTAGAAAAGAATATTTGATTGTTGGTCTTCATCTCATTGGAAAAACAATGACAGTATATAAATAGTTTCCCACAAATGAAAACTTGATTATTGTTTTCCATTTTCAAATACACTGACTGAGAGGAACTATGTCACCCATGAAAATCATGCTGCAATGAAGTCAACCGAGATTCAGATATTTAGATTGTCCAGGACCCCATAATTAGTGATGGAGCCAGAAAGAAAAAGTGAGTTCTTTTAACTTTATGTTCATGGCAATTTCAAAAGTTGTTTTATCAGGTCATTTTTTTTTTCAGGTTAAAAATAATAACGATCAATCATGCATCTTCCAGAAACTAAGTTAAACTCTTACTTTTCAGCTATGGTTAACTAAATTTAACTTCTTTTGATCTCTTCAGAAAGTAATAAACATATTGGATGTTCTAATGCATTTAATATTGAGTATAAAGTTTTGAGATTTTTCATGTTCAATACAGCCACGGTGAAAGAAATTCTCCTTTGTAATGCAGTCCCCAGTGAATAGAATCTAAATAATACAGAGGTTAACTACAGAGGAGGCCTCACTGGATGGTGTTTAGAACATCAGCTATGGAGCCATATTAGTTATTGCTTACTAGTTAAATTGGCTTAGGGGAAATAGTTAGATTTTCTGAACTTTAGTCTTGTTAACTACAAAATAGGTATAAAACTATAGACTTAATAAAGTTGTTGTGAAGGTTAAAAAGATAATGTGTTTAAAGGTCTATTTAGTGTAATGCCTGGTACATAGTAAAAACTTGTTAAAGAAATACTTTTTTTTTCTGATTTGGGGATTCAAATTATTTTAATATAAAGAAGATAACCTAATGCATAAAGTATGGATTATACCTAATAAATCCTTAAATATAATTTTAAGAGTTTAAGCTTACTCAATAGTCATCCTGGCTACTGATTCAAGGGAATTGTAGCCAGCTGCCGTGAAGTTATCTTTATATCTTTCCATCTTAATAGCTTGTAGCCATTCTCCAACTGAACAAAAGGTAGTGAAATCCGGAGTGTTTTGATCCAGAAGAGGGCTTATTGGCCTAGATAAACATGAAACAAAAAAGCGAATATTATCATGAACTACCAAAGAAGTAATGCATTGGCTCATATAAAATTAGTGTAGAAAAAACAAAATTAGATGTTTTAATTTGTGTATATAATAAAAAAACATAGATATGGTAATAAAATCCTAAAGCATCTAGATGTTTTAATTGATGTATATAATAAAAAATACATAGATATGCTAATAAAATCCTAAAGCATCCAGGTGGCCAATAACTACAAACTCCTAAATTTACATTTTATTTAGATGTGTTGACCACCTGGTTTTGTCTTCCATATGTTTTTAAAAGTACAGCCAACAATATTTGGAATCATTAAATAATTGTTCATTTGCTTTTCCAAAAGTAAATGGAAGTAAATGATGCACATTTGCCTGTGTTCTAACTTGTTCAGGATCACAAGTGTGCTATAGAAATATTGTGCATCTGCTTTGCTAATGGCACTCTTGTGAATGCCTGGGGAGTTAGTATACCTCCACAAGTGCCTAACTTACTACCATTGTAAACCACAGCATCAAACTTACCTGGCGTCTGAAGCTGAATAACTACTAATTTGCACTACAATCAAGCAAGCCAAGTGAAAATAATGAATGGACTCTTTTTAAATACGTACAGTTCTTTAATCATGTATTGAATTTCTTTTATAAACTTTAACATCATTGAATCATTTATTAAAAGACTTGAAGGAAAACAACTAAATAGGTAATATGCATATAACAAAAAACAAGGACAACAGTAATAAAAACCCATGTAATAATAATAATATTGGTCTGAAAATATGAACTGCTATCTTATCACAAAAATCCAGTTTATAAAGTTTTTTTGACAAAAGCAGCTAGTGATATTTATAACTTAAAAAACTACAATATAATACATTCTCTTTAAACACTAATTAAGGTAAGCTTAACTGAAAAGAAAAAAAGATACTTCTGTAAGTACAATACATTTAATATGAGTTTATACTTCAACACACAAGTCAATTTGCCATTGGGGTGAGGTTGAAGAGATAAAAGGTTTATGTGACTATTTTATTTTCTCCCAGATTCCATTCCCTTAGGCATTTCTTACCTACTACAAGTTCCCAGGGGAGTTTTCAGACTATTTGGGTTTCGAATCATTTTGTCTAGAATTCCAACTATCTGTTCAAATTTTGGCCTTTCAGCACGCTCTTTTTGCCAACAATCCAACATGAGCTGGTGAAGACCAGCTGGGCAGTCCATGGGTGCTGGTAAACGATAACCTTCTTCTATTGCTTTTATAACCTAATAGCCAAAAGGACATTACAAATATTACTGATTTAGATTCAATTATAATAACAAATTTGCTGGTAGGCAAAATGATTTATCCAGATATAGGCACACTGCTTCACAAAAGACTTATTTTTTTCCAAAATTTCCATGCATATTAAGCATGTTATTAAGGAGTATGTGAAGTGCAGGATATGATGACATTTCCTAGTTAATTCAACAACAGGGAACAGCAATTAAGTTCATCCAGGATGCAATAGATGGAGACATTTTTAACATCATCCCAGAAGTTTTCAAAAGGGAACATGTTATGGAACTATCTTACTTGCATATAATTGTGAGTATACATATATGTCTGCACATTTAAAAATTCTGCAAGTTGTAAAAGAAAACTGAGTTACCCAGAATCAGCCAAAAGTGATTCACAATTAAACAGGATATCAAAATAATGTGAATGTACTGTGATGGAAAATATTACCAAGCACATGATTCTTTTAAATAATATGAAGCTTATTGTTAGTGTTATAAGACAGTGGTGTGCTGGAGCGAGGTTGTATTTTTGCTTATGAGGGGCAACCGCATACCTTCCCGACTCCAAGCTCTATTATCTCACACTGGGAGATTGAAATCAGCCTTGGGGAAAGGTTACAGTAGGAAATTGGAAAGGGTTACAAATTAGGATTTTCCCAGTCAGAGAGCTGGTTTTATTTTGTTTTGTTGTTGTTTTTTTTTAATCAGCATACCACTGCCTATTTATATCTAATAACAGTCACAAAAACTGTTTATATGAAGATTTGAATGTTAATGAAAATAGTCCCCTATAAACTATTTATAATTTGTATATGGCAAATTAGTTATCATGTAGAAAAATTATTTATCATGTAGACTTGGGTTTTTTATATGAAAGGCAAAAATAGGTCTTAAAAACTCAAAAATGTTCCAAATCTGAGCAGCAAAGAGAATGTAACAAGAAGGCAAACAGCAGAAATAAGAAGGGCTTGGAAAACACAAAAATAGTATTCAAGGGGGAAGAACAAATCATTTGATACTGACTGATATAATGGTAGAAATGTTAGAAAAAATGACCCTCTGGGGGAAAAAAAGTATCTTTGAGTTTTTGAAGAAAATAAGGCCAAAGGTAGGCAGACAAAAAGCTGACTTTACAAAATGTTGATGGCCTTAATACTTTTAGGGAAACACATCCTTAAGAGGCATACTGACATTCAAAAATAGCACCTTAAAATGTAAAATGTTGTCGGATAGGGTGTAATGAGTACAGTACCTGGCATCAACAATGTTTGAAAGAAAAATTCTTTTGTATAAGGGAAACAAAAATAAAAGTCTACATTTTTTTCTTTAATAAAAATCTCTAAGTCAAATTAAGTTTAAAAAGTAAATAGATGGACTTAGTTATAGTAACTTTTGAAAAATTATATAAGTATAAAATTTAAGACCAAACTCTCTCCTAATCACTAGATTGTATTTCCATCAGTTTATTAAACTCTTGATCTGAATGTTCCATAGTTACCTTCACTCTATATATTTAAAACTGAATGTATCACCTCTCATCCTAATCTTTCACTATTCAATTAATAGCACTTACAGTCCCAGTCAGAAAGCTGAAAAGTGTCATAGACTCTTTCATTCTCTTTTTCTCTCTCATTTTTTTTCTTAAAGACAGAGTCTTGCTCTGTCATCCAGGCTGGAGTGCAGCTCACTGCAGCCTTGAACTCCAGGGCTCACCTGATCCTCCTGCGTCACATCCTCATACACACAATTAGTCATCACTTTCTGATGACTACTTCTTGAATACAGTATATGCTCAAATACTAGAAAAAGTATTTTTCTGTATCTATATCCACATTTATATCGTTCTCTCTCTATATAAATCTCCCTGAAGTGATGGAGTAATTATTTCATAATTAAGTCTTTACAAAGTTTCACATTGAGGTGTTTAAGTACTTCATTTTGAACAACAATTATGGAGAAAACACCTTGGCCTTCAGTGACCTTAATCAGTGTTGGTACTGAATGCAATGGAGGTCATATGACAGAAATTAAAAATTTCCTTTTATGGTCCTATAACTACAAATGTTGGATATCACTGTAAAGATTTCTCTAAAATATCCCTTTTGGAAGCTATACATCAAAACAAACATACACAAATGGTAACTCTGCAAAGATCACAAATTTATAAGTATAGGAGATTTTATAGATATATAAAATATATATACACAAACATATAGATACACACATATATATGTATATATATTTTTTTGAGATGAAGTCTCACTCTGTTGTCCAGGCTGGAGTGTGGTGTCACGACATCTGCCACCTCCGCCTCCCTGGTTGAAGCAATTCCCTGCCTCAGCCTTGCAAGTAGCAGGGATTACAGGCACCCATCAGCATGCCTGGCTAATTGTTGTATTATTAGTAGAGACAAGGTTTGGCCTCTACTAATAGCCTCTTGGCCAGGCTGGTCTTAAATTCCTGACCTCCTCATCCACCCACCTCAGCCTCCCAAAGTGCTGGGATTACAGGCATGAGCCACTGTGCCTGGCCAAGAAATTGTATTTTTTAAAAATCACTTTAAATGCAAAAAATTTCAAGTCGTTTTGCACAATATTCCACTAATAGCACTGTACTTGAATTAGAAAATGCTATGTTATAGAAATAAAGAGTATTCAATTAGGAAAGGAGGAAGTCAAATTATTGTCATGCTTTTTGTCTCATTTATATTTCTATAAAATGTAAAAATTAGTGATATATATTTTACTTCCTTACAAGTGAGTTTTTTTGAATACTATTTT
>CAUYQU010058647.1:0-34578 GCA_963574635.1 Cheracebus regulus | reverse complement strand
TCAAATTCACACACAAAAATATTAACCTTAAATGTAAATAGGCTAAATGCCCAAATCAAAAGACACAGACAGACAAATTGGATAAAAAGTCAAGACCCATCAGTGTGCTGTATTCAGAAGACCCATCTCACATGCAAAGACTCACATAGATGAATCTTACATTTCCTTGATATAAATTACTCTATTATAACCAAACAACCTTCATAGTCATCCTAAAGGCTCTTCCAACATCATAACATCGCAAGTGATATTCTCATTAACATACTGGTCCTCACTGCTGCTGTACTATTCAGATTATATCTGATGTGCCAACACACTGTCATCAACATAATTTGATATTTTAATGTAAGATTTCATCCAAAATATAGGATTTTTTAAAGATTGGTGTTTTATACAAAGAAATTCTTATTTAGAAAAAAAATGGGTGCCTGTTTTTTCTTTTTTCTTTTTCTTTTTTTTTTTTTAAGGCTAGCCAACTGAAGCAGTGGGAGTGAAGAAGGAACAAAAGAATCTTTAACTGGTTGTGATCAGTTAGGTGTAAACACCACTGCACTCAGATCAGCCAGTATCTGCTTTTGTACTCTTGAGAGAAATGCAAAGACTAAGAAATCTGGCAAAAATTTGGGGAACTCCTTAGCCATTCAGTGTACCAAATTCTACTTGGTGCTATCAAGTTTATTAAAATGGCAACCTGATATCTAGTAAAATCAATGCAGAGAATGAAATAAGGTCCACAGAATAAGACTGGGAAGAAATCAAACAAGCTACTTTAGGGGGCAGAGGATGTACAAGTATCTTCTCTCAAGCCTCCTTCCACAGATGAGACATTCACAGGACACAAAGAAGAGACAGTTTGGTAAGAACAAAGGGATAACAAACACTTCTCTCTCTTTCGGTCTTTGTCTTTCTTCAGTTTCTATATGCTATTTGAGGTGAATGCCACTGGTGTCTCCAGCTCGAAAAATCGAATTCTCTGTTTCTTTGCACTTTGAATGCACTTCCTTTACTGAATGGAATTTTAGTTATTACAATGGCTTTTGTGAGGTTGAAGTGGTTTGAGCCCAGGCTAGGCCTCTTCTTCCCAGACAGAGTCCCAGATGGCAGATGGGCAAGAATGGGTGCTTAAGGTTATAGATGGGATATTTAGACTAACAACCACACAACATGGGTATCAACCAAGCAGAATAGATGACCAATCATAAGCAACAAGTATGGCCATCAGTAAGTAAAGAGTGGTTTGGTGGGGAGGGGAAGAGTTTTGATTCATTTTAATTTTAATTATCTATACAATTTGTCTCTAACTTCGATTAAATCACCCTCAAAGGTGAAAAAATTATCTTAAAAATCATGTCTGTTAATCTTTATGGATAAATACAATTTGGATAAAATGAAGAATGTGAAATATATGTACTATACAGGAAATCCTCAGTAATTTAGTAATGGAAGCAAAGCAAAAGAAAGTGTCTTCTCCAATGACTTTTAATTCTTTTTGTTTTTCTTTTGGGCGAAACACATTCTCCCTATTCCTCTGTCTTTTGTCTCCTTCCCACTTATGTACCTCCTTTATTTTCTGTCTCCAACTCTTCATTACCTCCAGTCACCTAAATAAAATTTCTCTCTAATTCATTGTGAGCTCCCCACTCCATCACTGATAACAAATGTGCAGGTGTAATCATTAACATAACTGCATCAAGGGAGAAAACACAATTTTTAAAAATTATTTTAAGAAAGATTATCCCCAAGTCTAAAGTCCAATCATGTCTTCATTCTTTTGTTAAAAAAAATACTTTCATACAAACATAAAGTGGTTTCTTTCTTACTTTTATTCTGTTTTGTTCATTCTATATATTTGTATATTTAAATTGCAATCTTTTGAGTTCAATTACAGACGCCCTATTTCAGAAACCTAACATTAAATTAGACTGTTTTGTGAACTAGCCTAAATCCTCCATAACAATAGTTCTGTGGGGCAAATGGTAGATGCTAAAAATTTCAAATTGCAAACAAAGGATAAACAAAAAACTTACACAACTTTCTTAGAAACTAGGGAATGGGTGCACAGTATTTAACATGTTGTAGTTATATAATGTTCTAAGGACAAAAACCAATGCAATTTTTATAGGTAAGACTAAATAAAGACAATTTTCCCTTATCTCCATAGTATATAAAAGTGATTTTGGTTTTATAGGAATTTTTACTTACTATGCTTTATATCTATCCTTCATTGCCATCCTTCTGTATGTATTCCATTGTCCTTTTTTCCATAACCCCCAAGAAAATAACATAGCAAAACAAAAAATGCCACATCCTATAAACTATAATACTAATTACCAGCCTATGTAATATTGCAAAAGATGGCAAAATTAGAAGGGAGGTTGGTTCTTGTTCTATTAATACTGATGTTCTGTTATAGAAAACTGGTATCTCTATCCCACCAAAGGTAAGTGTGGCTTTACTACTGAGTCTAAAGTTATCATTCAAAACTAATATATAAATGTTTTCTGGGTAATTTACTGATTCACATTTTATGTACCACTGTTCCTCTTCATCCACACAAATGATTGAGAACAGGATAGAACAGAATTGTATTAGAAGGGAATTTTTCTGTCTAAAAGTTCAAACCCAAATAGTGTTTTGCTTATGTGAACTATAATCTCACTATATTATTAAAAACATAAAGCCTATTTCCTCTAAAACATCTTATTTCAGCACACAGTTCTTAAACATGAGAACATTATATTAAAATTTATCTATAATAACTTAGCTCATAGAAGAACTTCAAAAAGTATTCCTTTAAAAAATATGGTATCTTAAGACTTTCAGTTTTTATAAGTAGAAAATTCACTGGGCTACTATTTTTCCTTTTTCACTTGATTGCTGAGAAAAAAAGGGGAAATAAATAGAGCAAGGCTGAACACAGGTTTAACTAAAAAACAAAATGCATGAAAGAAGGGTAAAGGAAAACTTGGATTTTGCGTGTTCCTGGAACTAATAATCTGCCAGATTTTCTCAGAAATTACCATGGATTCTAAGAAGGAAGAGATTTCAGCTCTAAAACCACACAGGAATATCCTCTGCAAAAAAGGATGAAGGACAAGTAAGGTAGAATAATGCAAAGAAAAGAGGTAATTCCTAAAAGTTCATAGGCAAGAAAATTCTAAAACTGAGAGGTAGGAGTAAACTCTACCACAAGTAATCTTTGCTAGACAGAAGCCTCTTCTCCATTAGAAATAGGTTTTAGGATGTCTGCAAAGGATGAAAAAAATAAAGGACATGGTATTTAAGGCAATATTAAGTGTTCATAAAAATGAAGACATTTCTAAATTGTTAAACAATTATAATAAATGTTTCAAAGCAGGTGAAGGAACCAAAAGTCTAATTACTGGATATTTGTCAGCATTACAAAGCTACTATGGTCTCATCTTTAATTAAAATTGCTTTAAATACAGTTATCTAGAATAAAATTATTTTCTATTACTTTGACAATAATATTACTATAACTTTTTTGCATTGTGTATTATCCAGTTTGGTCCTTTTATTTCAGGTAAATGAACTGATCACAATCAGTATCTGAAGTTATGAGTACTAAACTTCTGTATTAGAGGATAGGAAAGCAATGTCTCTTGTTAATGATTAGTTTTGAATAAATCATGGCACTTTCCCTAGTTTGGCTCAGGATGACCATGTGTTGCTAAGATCAGTGTAAAGTAATGTAAGAGTCTATAAATGGAAGCTTTACGTGTTACTACTAAATTAAATTCTGGACTTGAAGCTTTCTGAAAAACACATTCAACATAATTCATTTTTCCTTGAAATGAAACTGTTATATGATGCCAGTGACACAACCAGAGGAGAGATCCTAATAGCTCTTGAGGGGATGGGCCTTGTATGATCAAATTAAAATAAAATTTAGCACCTAAATTCAGTAATGGAGGCAAGCAATAGCACAGGAATTAACCAACTTCACTTGGGCTACTTATGCAATAGAGAAGACAATGCAAGTCAACAATATAACACCACGCTGCCATAAAACACTTATAAGTAGCAGTTAGTTAAAATTTTATAAGTAATTGTGAGACACAGTATGAGTTTTCTAAAATGAAAACAAACATACAAAAAACACACTTTCAAAAGGCCAGTTAAATTAGTTATTGGCTGACTTTGCCAGATAGTAAGTACCTTAATAATAAAATAAGGTCATATTCTCTTGAAAGTTAATGTTTTAAAGAAGGTTCCATCTTAAAAAAAAAAAGTAAGTTGTAAAGACCTGACAGCAATTATTTACCTATATTAAAACTGATATGAGTTAAAAACAATTATAGAAAACATATCCATCAACGTAATGAGTTAGAAAATATACCAGAAAATTACTATTGCCAGAATTCTTAATCAGAAAAACAAGCTCCAAAACCTCTGGAAGTCTTGGAAATATTTCCATCCAATGTAGCCATTTATCTTCCCAGAAGTAAAATTTAAGGGTCTCAATGAAAATAAAACACTCTCTTCAGGAACTGGGTGATTTCCACTAAGTAATTCATTGACTGGTAGTTGTATGCACCGTATCTTATCTATTTTAAAAAAGCTAAACACTATTCAATAGGTGATATGTTTCTATGGAATCAAGACTCATATTCTTACAGATTTGTCCATAGGTATTAGTTCTTCTTGAGATCTAGATCCCATATTAAAGGAAGACATTTTAAAGAGTTCTAGAAGCTCAGATTACTTTTTCATTGAATTACATTTAAGAAGTCTGCTTGTATAAAGTCATTAAGGTGAATAAAACCAGATTATGGTATATACCATTATCAAACAGTTGAAGTATATATCTTTATCAAACGTTATTAGTATCTAATGTCATTTGATTAACAGAGGCTTTTATTAAATAATTCTATTTCATAAAAATGCACCTGTTTCAATCTCACCTTGCTTACAGACCATATACTATAAGACATATCTCTCTAATGGCAAGTTTCACATGCTTGAACAGCAGATTTTATGAGTCCTAATCTAAACAGGCTACATCAGAGTCTACCACAGGATAAATCAGATTTGAAAATATCTTACCCCAGATATTAGAAATACTTTACAGAAGTCCAAAACTGGCAGAATCTGTAGAAAACTGGCAGCTTCCAGCGTGTCTTGAAGGTTGTCCATATTAAGAGAAAGCTTTGCAGTATAAATGAAATCAATAATTTTCCTTAGACCGACTTTGCTCACGCCATGAAGTTTAATGCACATTAAATCTTGTTCTTTCATTCCACCTTAAATAAAAAGACATTCAATTAAATGAAGGTGGATAATTATGGTCAAACTCACTTCTGCTGCTAATTAGATGCAATAAAATCAAAGGCAGTCTTATTTTATATAAGCAGTCATATTAGAGTCAGTCTGCTGCACATTTTATGGTTTTAAAAAAAAGTACTTACAAAGGATAATCTCTATACTAATGGAAGTCATAAATAATGCATGTGCTTCCAAAATGTTCTCACTTCCTATCTTTTGATTTGGAGTAAAGATTGTATTAGCAAGACACAGAGTCTCCAATGGCCCACTCAGATATGAGCTTGAAAAAGAAAATCTGTGAGATAAAGATGGACAGTATGAAAAAGGTACATCAATTTTCCATGTTAAAACAGCACCACCGAAAACCATGCATACTCCTTTTGAAGCTGTTTCCAAAAGAACTAAATTTCGTGTTAGAAATAAAAAGATTTAAACACAGATTTTTCATATTGTTTTAATGTGGTTTCAGAGTTTTAAAAGGCAAACTACCTGTGAACATAGCCTTGAAGTAATCACTAGCAGATGCCATCATAACTCTATGCACAGGGAAAGCATCATCTGTGTCACCTGGCATCAGGGTCACATCACAAAGCAATCCTTCGAGTCGAAGCTGGTCAAAGCCCTACAACAAGAACATGAGTTGAGTCACTAATCAAGATAAAATGAGGTTACAAATCTTTGTGTGCTAAAATTCTGTTTGAATACTAATGTAGGGCAACATATTTGGAGCATAAAGTCAACAGAATAATTACTCAGGAGAAGAAAAATTAACTGCACAACTTTCCTGATATATGACAATGTATATTTTCTTTCACTGTAGGAATAAGATGAAATTAAGACTAATTTAGGATAAAAATGATTAAGTGTATACAATTTGCTTATTTACAAAATCATCAGTTTTTACCTTATTTTGAAAAATAATTACAATGTGTACTTCTATTTTCCCATCTGAAGAATGAGTATTAGACTGTTCAATATTCTTTTTCACGATAATTTAATAGTCCCATTATAGTGCTTGACTGAAGCATTCGGTTTTGTTTTGTTTTAGGGGAGGTTAAGAAAGAAAAGTAGAGAGCAACTGTATTAAGTACACAGTAGGAATTCTTTCTACTAATTGTATTATTTCATCTCTTTGAGAAGCCTATACTCAGTACATTGCTGCTGCCTGACCAATTATCTTTCAAGTTTCATGTTTGAGATTTAATTATCTTTGTTTGGGGGTGGGGGAGTGGGGAAGAAAAGCCCAGATAATTTGTGTGTGTGTGTGTGACACTTAATTGTCTTTTTTGTGAGACTTAATTGTCTCCAAATACCTAAAGGTTTAGTGGAGAATTAACAGGCCAGCAGCCACAATTTAGAGGAGACACAGAGCTCTGGTGAGAAGAATCCCCAGCTTTTCCAATACACCCTGATGGTCTCAACTAATGACAAATAGACAGTTGTTCTATTGCTATAAGCTGGAAGAATGAAAGTCACTTTTAAGATTACAACAGGTTGAATCTACAACATACATATATTTCAAAACATCATGTTTTTCGTTATCTTTTATTTTTAATTTTTGTGGGTATACAGTAGGTGTATGCTTTAGGGATGGATATCCCATTTACCATGATATGATTAAAATATCATGTTTTATGTGGCAAATTATATATAATATTTATTTGTCAATTAAGAATAATGAATAAAAAAGATTATAGCAGGCACCAAAAGGGGACAATATACAATTTAATAATGATGCAAAAAATGAAAATTTTGGCAAGATTTAGTCTGTAGTTTCAAATATATAAAAGCTTCATTATAAAAAATCAGGAAGACAGGTACACAAATGCTTTCTAATGATGTAATACAATAAGAACCAATAGCATGGATTACTCTGTCCCCTTCATATTTTAATGACTTCAAGTAAAAGAATTATGTTTCACAGATTTAAAGAGCAAAAGGCATAACATACAAAGAATGCAGTTTTTAAAATACTGATCCTACACATATGTGTAATATAAACCCCAGTTAAGCTTCACATTTTAACTTTAAAATTGCTTTTTAAAGAAAATGCTTGAATTACAGAACTGGAACTTCAAAGAGATGATCTGATCTAGCCATTTTCCCTCTAGGGAAAGAGATGAATATTTTTATTTCAAAATATTTATACATTATACATACACTTTAAAACAAGATTATATTTCATCTTTTTCTTTTTTCAACAATGATTAACATGTTTATGTTAACAAATATCAAATCTTTCACAAATGCCCCTTTTGCTTTGTAAACCCAAACATTATATCCCCTATGCCACTATTTTATTTGCCATTGCTAACTCATCTGCTGTCTCTGTTATTTGGAAAAGTAGAAGTAAAATAATAATAGCTCATCTTGTAAAAAGAGCAAGCTAACACAGAAACAGAAAACTAAACACCACATGTTCTCACTCATAAGTGGGAGTTGAACAATGAGAACACATGGACACAGGGAGGGGAACATCACACACCGGGGCCTGTCGGGGATGGGGGCTAGGGGAGGGATAGCATTAGGAGAAATACCTAACATAGATGACGGGTTGATTGGTGCAGCAAACCACCATGGTATGTGTATAACTATGTAATAAACCTGCATGTTCTGCACCTATACCCCAGAAATTAAAGAATAATTTTTAAAAAAGAGAGAGAGATGTCAAGATACTAATGAAATGAGCCCAGGTACTATATCCCCCCTTTATTTTTATTCACCAAATAGATTTTATTCGTCTTCTCTAAAGCATACATAGATAACATTTAAAAAACAATTATGGCTTATTCAGTCAAAAGCAATGATTATATCTGATCCATTATTTTCTTCCACTAAAAAACAAAAACAAACAAACAAAAAAGCCTTCTTGGCTTATTTACTACCCTCCTGCCTTTAAAATATTCCTGTAAATATTTTACAATTGGAATTGAATAATGTCAGTAGTAATACTATATATTACTTCTTTTTCCCTCTGAATAAAAGAATAGCTAATGCATCTTGTAACATTAGCTGTGTAATTTCTTGTTTTGTCCATATTCCATTCAAACTGCTTGTGGAGGTATGTACTCAATGCTCAGGATCTGCACAGCTCTGCTCAGCTAAGACACCAGGAGCTTTTATCCTTTTCACAGATTTTATCATTTTACATCCTTTTATGCTATCATTTTTAAAAATCATTTAATCTTTCTCAGTATAATCTGGTGTCCCAAAAGAAAAGAAGTTGAGGCACTTAGCATATTTTTAACAAATCTGGAGTATCCTCTATTCCAAGCTTAATTTATATACCTTTGGCAAATTTTCTGCTTTTGTAAAGTTTTGCACTTATTTTCACAACATATAGTGTCCCTTTTAAAACATTTCATAACCTTTATTTTTATATGCATAAATGAACAACCCCACTATCCAATTTCATATTAGTGAATTTTATTCTACATTATGTCTATCTTCATCCTAATGAGATCTATCAATTCAGATTGTTTATAAACAAATTCTAAGCATCTTGTTTGTATACCATTTTCTAGATATCCCAGTTCTGTCTAAAAAGAAGCTCTTTCTGACTATCCACATTGTTGTATACAAGAAGGCCATCATTTTGCTAAAGAACTTTTATTATCTAATCTTCTAGTGGAGTATGCATACATTAAAAGAAAAAGGGAGAGATTCATTATCCTCCACAATTATCATCTGCCTTCTATATGTCTACTTTTTGCTTTCACTCATAAATATTTTCCCCATTGAGAAGACTTTCAAAGATACCTGTACACTCAAAATAAGTCCATTTTCTATAAAATCCTTTTCCTTCACCAAATTTGCACTCACTCAACAGATTTATATAAACATTTTTGTCTGTTTCCATATACCTATGCAGCTCTACTTTAGGCAAATTGTTCAGTTTCCAATTAGTTTTTCAGAATGTCCTTAAAACTGCTTCTATTGATTTAAACTCATCATTTTTCTGGTCTTTCTATCTTAACACGTATCTTAGTTCTCTATTTTTCTGTCTCTGTGTTTAAGAGGGGCTTGTCTGTCCTCAATTTTTTGATTATTTCCCTTTATTATTTATAGAAGACTATAAATCTCCCCATATCTTTCTTTATTTTCTTCTCCATATCCTGGGGAAAAAAATAGCATCATTTAATGCTATTTAATGCTGGAAAAATAGCATTAAAAACATGTTTTTTCTCTTCTCTGTATTAAACTTACCCAATGTATCAAAACTTCAATCTTTATTAAATAGAAAGAGGTATATAACTAATACCAGGAAACAAAGAAAGACTGAAACATAATAATGAGTTTGATAAATTTTAAAATGATCATATTAAAACAGAAGAGAATATGACTTGACATTACAGGATTGTAATATGGAAATCAGACAAGCTATGAATAATTTGTATAAAAATTGGATGTCAATAGCTTTCAAGTGAAGTATAATGCTATTGTGAAAAAATCCACATTGATACTGTCAGGTATTTAAAAGGAATCTGATAAACAAATCATTCAACTAAATTCTACATTAGAACAAATTTACTAGCATATTATATCTAGTTTTGACCATTGTCATTTTGAAAAGGAAGTAGAGAAAAAAGATGCATCATGAAAAGAATAATGAAAATTATAATGGAAAATATGTTATATGAACATAGATTAAGGAAATAAAGAAAGTTAAGAAACAGCTTTACTCCAATGTTATGTAAATGTAATATATTAGATAAAAGCAATACCAGTCATGTTTTTATGAGGCCGCTCTTCATTTTATTCAAATGACAGAAAAAGGAACAGATGCATTTAAGTTAAAAGAAATATATAGGCTGGACATAAATATTTATATTAATTGTAAACTCTGTGCTCATTATGTAACACTGCCTAGACTTTAAAAAATTCTTAAAGGCTTTCTATCACTGCATTATAGCACAACTTCTGGCTTTCAGAGACTTCTCTGATCTGATCCCAACCTTACAATTAGTTCCCTATATACTCTGACCCATCTTATCAGGTCGTTCTCCAAACTATCTCATTGGTAAAAAACCCAGGCTTAACCCTTTTCCAGTAATTTTATTGATGCCATTATTTTTCACTTGGAACATCCTCCTTCCTTCAAAGACTAGTTTAAATTTGACCTCCTTATCGTTGCTGTTTTGTAGACAAGGGGGTTTCATCATGTTACCCAGGCTGGTCTCAAGGATGTCCCCTAGCCGCCACTTGTCTCGGCTTCCCAAAATGCTGGGATTACAGGTGTGATCCACCACACTTGTTCAAATTTGACCTCCTTTGTAAAGATATCTCTCACACAACCATCTCTAAAATAATTAGGCATTTTTAGTCTGGATTTCATCATTTCTTATTCAATTATATCCTATACATTTATGTTTCCAGTAAGAGAGATTAGATTTACATCACCTCCTGAAACTCTTTAAAATCAGACAAAATATATGGAAAAAAAAAAAAAAGCTTAAAAACATTGAAGGAAAGGGATCTAAGAAAGATGAGAAACAAATTAGGTGAGCCCTGTAACTGTCTAAACTTACTGCCTACGGATTCCAGATAGAGGTACAGTGAGTGGGAACCAAGGCAACACCTAGTATTCTCCTAGAGCTGAGAGTCTAGGGAGATCGAGGCATATAGGACAGAATATAAGAAGTTAGATCAGCACAGAGAGAGGATTCCAGAGATCGAAAAACAGTCACCTTCAAGTATTCTGGTGAGTAATAAGCATACTTATCTGCAGAAAAAAAAAAAAAAACACCAAAAAGGTGCACAAGGAATACTCTCCAAGGCTCACAAAGGGCTGGAAGTAGTTTCTATTCAAATCATAAGAGTGGAAACCTTACAAGGCTGGGGCCTTAGGTAGAGTACTCAAAAGGATTTTGCCTCAGTATTGGGGGAAAGTTTGCTCTAGAATAAATGCTGGCCTGGTGCAATTTCAGAAAACTCAAAAGTAAATGAAAACCACATGTTAATGACAGCAGATGAATTGGGAAAGAAAATCAGAATGTAAACATTCACCAAACTGATGGGAGTCCCTACCCCACCCCAGCCCCTACCTTGTATTTTCCAGTATAGCTGACCTGGACTTAAGGCATCATGTAACCTGGAAATAGTCACCTGACAACAGACAGAAAAAGCTCCAGAAGAAGCCCTCTACTTCTGTCTTAAAAAGAAGAAAAAGATTCTTAAAGCTCAGAGAGCATGGAGATAATCCAGTTTTTCTTTTCTCTCTCTTCTCTCTTTTCTCTCTCTCTCTCTTTCTCTCTCTCTGTGTGTGTGTGTGTGTGTGTGTGTGTGTGTGTGTGTGTGTGTGTGTGTGTGTTCTCTTGAGCCCCAATCCTACAGCAATTTCAAGGCACTGGTGGGAAGAAGAGTGACAGTGGAGATAGTGGGGGTGGCAGATGCCTAAAATCCTGAAAAAGAGAAACCTTTCTCCTTGATCAAAGAAGCTGTGATTGCCCTTCTGTGGTGAATAGACAATGTTTTTCCTCTCTGTCTTTGGGCCAAGATGTGGGTGCAGCCATGATAATTACGTGGCAAAGCAGGGAAAATAAGGCCCCCAGCTTTCAGGTCAAAGAGCCAAAATAGAGCCCTGGAAACTGGAAATAATCCAGGAGATGGTCCAGGTGGAGAATAATGGAGAAGAGACCTCACAAAGTTCCATACCATGGAATACTGCTCAATAACAAAAAGGAACAAACTATTGACATACAAAAAAGTGAATGAATCTTGAAAATATTATACTAAGTAAAGAAGCCGGCCTCAAAAGCTTACAGACCATATAATGTCATTTATGTAACATTGCCAAAAAGACAACAATAAAGTGACAGAAAATAAATCAGTAGAAAATAAATAAAAAAAAAAAAAATCAGTAGTTTCCAGGGTTAGGGATGGTGGTGAGTATAACCACCAAAGGATAATACGAGGGAGTATGCTGAGATCATGGAATGTTTCTGTGTCATAATTTTGTAGATTAAATGAAATTATATATATGCTGAAACTCATAAAAGTATGTACTAATAAAAAACTGACTTTTAATGTATGTTAATTTACAAAAATAAAAGTAAAAAGATGGTAAAATATATACAACGCTAATACTAATTAGAATCAAGCTAGCATGACTACAATATCAAACAAAATACATCTCAGAGCAAAGAACAGTACCAAAGATGAAGCAGGTAATTTCATAATAAAGGTCAGTTTACCAAGAGAACATAAATTCCTTAAGTGTGCGTTTAATAGCAGAGTTTCAAAATACATGAAGCAAACTCTGAGAAAATTACAGACAAATAAACAAATTTACAATTATAACTGGAGATTTTTTAATAATTGATTTGAAAGGTGACAGATACCAGTAAATATACAGAAATTAGCAAGGATACTGGAACAACACTGTCACCCAACTTGACCTAATTGGCATTTACAGAATACTTCACTAAAGAACAGCAGAATGCAAATTATTTTCAGGCATATGTGAAACATTTACAAGATAGATCAATCTGGGCCATAAAACTAGTCTTAAAAATTTTTAAAGGATTCAAATCATACAAACTCTTAATATATTCTCTGACCCCAGCTTAATTATATTAGAAATCAAAAATAGAAAAATCTCTGGAAAATCCCCAAATGTTTTTAAACTAAAACATACTTCTAAATAACCCATGAAGATATCAAAAGAGAAACTAGTAAGCATTTTGAACTAAATGAAAATATAACATCAAAAATTGTGGAGCAGCTGAAGCTGTACTTAGGGGAAATTTATATCAGTCAATGACTGTATTAATCAAAAAGAAACATCTCCTATGAAAGATCTGTTTTCTCCTTAAAAAACTAGAAATAGAAGAGCAACTTTATCCCATATTACACAGGAGAATTGTAATAATAAAGATCATAGTGGAAATCAATGAAATAGAAAACAGAAAAACAGAGGAAAAGTAATAAGGCCAAAAGCTGTTCCTCTGAGAAGATTCATAAATCTGATAAACCTCTAACAATACTGATTGGGGGAAAAAGAGAGAAAATACAAATTACTAATGCCAGGATTAATAGAAGTGGCATAATTAGAGATTCTACAGGTATTAAAAGGATAATAAGGAAATATGAACAACTTAATGCCAATAAATTTGACAACTCAGTTTAAATGGACAAATTCTGTGAAAGACGCAAACTACTAAAGTTTCAGAAGAAATAGATAACCTAAATAGCCACGTCTACTATAAAATTAAATTTTAATTTAAAAATCTTTCCCCAAGGAAAACTCTAAGTTGAAACGATTTCACTGGTTAAATCTGTCAAAAATTTAAGGAAGAAAAAACACCAATATCCCACAAACAAATTCAGAATGTTATGAGGAAGGAATATATCCCAAATTATTCTACACGGCCAGCATTATTCTAATACCAAAACCAGACAAAGCCAATCGAAGAAAGCCAAGATCAAAATCTATCGGGCACAAAGATGTAAAAATTCTCAAGAAAATTTTAGCAAGCCAAATTTAGTGATATGTAAGAATAATACATCATGACCAAGTGAAGAGTTTATACCTCCAATGCAAGCTTGTTTTCACAATCAGAAATTAATCAATATAAATCACCATATTAACAGACGGAAAAAGAAAAACGTTAAGATCACTTCTCAACAGCTACAGAAAAAAAGGCATTTGTCAAAATCCAACAGCTATTTCTAGTTTTTTTTAAAAAGTAAACTCACCAGATGTGATGGCTCATGCCTGTAATCCCAGTACTTTGGGAGGTCAAGGCAGGAGGATCACTTGAGCCCAGCTGTTTGAGACCAGCCTGGGCAATACAGTGAGACACTGTCTCTACAAAAAAAAAAAAAAAAATTAAATGAGTCAAGTTTGGTGGCACATACATATAGCCCCAGTTACTCAGTAGGCTGAGGTAGGAGGATTGCTTGAGCCTGGGAGATGGAGGTTGCAGTGAGCCAAAATCATGCAACTGCACTACAGCCTGGGTGGCAGAATGAGACCTTGTCTCAAAAAAATTAAAAAATTAAAATAAATTTTCAGCGAGCTAAGAATAAGACAGAACTTCCTAAAACCTACAGATAACATCACACTTAATAGTGAAATACTAAATGCTTTTCCCCCTAACATGAAGAACAAAGCAAGACTCCATAGTCTAATCACTTCTATTAACCATTTTTCTAGAGGTTTTAGCCAGTGCAATAAGGTAAGGAAAAAAAGGCACTGGACTGGAAAGAAAGAAGAAAAGAAAAGAAGAAAAAAAAAAGGAAGGAAGGAAGGAGAAAGAAAAGAAAGGAAGGGAAGGCAAAGAAAGAAAAGGAGGAAGGAAGGAAAGAAGGAAAGGAAGAAGGAAGGAATCTTTATTTATAGGCGAAATGATTGTCTATGTAGGAAAACCTAAAGAATCTACCAAAAAAAAAAAACCTCCTAGAACAGATAAGTCAGTTTACCGAGGTTGTACAATGGCAGATCAATAATGAATAGCAAACTGTATTACTATATACTAGCAACAATCAGAAATTCTAATTGTGTACTACAGCATATTTGACTCTCAAGTTGGTATGTGCAAGCCCTCTCTATCACTTCAACACTTGCACATAACGAAAAATACTCAATTGACAGAGCAGGACAAGAACACACTAAAGTGGCCTAAAAAGGGAAAGTGGCAGACAGTCTTCCAAACTTTTATCCTAAAGATGCACACTCAGAAAGATAATAATAATTAATTGTACCCCAACCTCAGTGCTCTAAGAGCTATGCCCAAGAAAAACTCTAGACTCATTTCCCTATATTCTAGCTGTGATTCCAGAAATGAAAATAAATTTAAAGTATAATTTTCATAAAATCTACAGGAATCTAGATTACTTGAACTCTTATTTTATAAAATGTAAATTATCTTAATCATTATGCCTCTATTTCTTAGGTTAACAATGTATTAACAACATATTTTTAAAGTTGTTTATTTTACGATCATAACATTTAGAAATAGGATACGGTTCATCAACATGACATTATCAGCAACCCAAACATTTACCTCAGGACAAACACCCAGAGAAGTTAACTCAGGGAAAGGCAACATACGTTAATCTGTATATGCTCTTAAAATAACCCATTTCTTTAATAGTCTATTAGGTAGATGATAACTTAAGACTATAAAATGATACCTTACATTGACTTTAGAACTAAAAATGAACAAGGAAAGTAAATAGCTGTAAGGGAAGAAAACACAAGCGGAGCAGTTCAATAGGCACCAATCTTAAAATGAGAAAATATCAACTAAAAGCCTACATAGCCAGAGTAACGAGGCATTTTCAACCTTAATAGATTTGAGTAAGTATCGTCAGTGTTCAGAAAATGATTTGTTTCCATATACCTAAGTATTCTGTAATGAATATACACTGCCACCAGCTGAAGCATTGATACCCTAGTTATGGCCTCCAGGTCTTAAGGATGAAAGGGATGTTTTCAACTGGCAGTTAACATTTTTCTCTCTGCTTTTTTTTGTTTGTTTGTTTGTTTTTGTTTTGGTTTTTTCAGTAGGGGAAGGGAAGAAGGGCAGGCCAGTAAGAAGACATTCTGCATAATTCTGCTATTTCTATCAAGAATTAAATATTTATTATATCATTCATTCCAAACTATCTTTTGCCCTTGCTAATACATGTTTTTACACTTAATGAACACAATATTTCTAGACATTGTATTTTAAAAGGTAAGACAATTTAGAGCAAGGCTAGTAGAAATATAAATACAAATCTATATCATCTGAAATCTGAGTTCAAGCCTCAGTATTTAACACTTACCAGCTATGTGAACTTGGGCAAGCCTCCTAATCTCCCTGAGCTTCAGTGTCCTTCTCTATAAGATGGAGATAACAATTCTTGCCTTTTCTACCTCATAGCATTTTTTCAAATATCAATGAGGAAAGTATATATGACAGCGATTTATAAACTCCCATCCAAATTATCCCACAAACAATATAAATAGCAGCACTAAAAGCACACTGAGTACTTTCTCTATCCCAGGGCTAAGCTCTTTATATGCATTATTTCTTGTTAAAATTTAATTTTTAATTATAATTGACACGTAATTGTACTTCTTTATGGAGCACAATGTGATGTTTCAATGCATGTATACATAGTACAATGATTTGATCATTATATTACTATATCCATCATCTGAAACATTTATCATTTCTTTGTGACTTTGTGGCAACAACATTCAAAATCTCTTCTAGCTTTCTTGAAATATACATTGCAGTGTTATTTTTTAGTCACCTACTGTTTAATAGAATACCAAAGTTTGTTCTTCTTACCTGTAACTTTGTACTCATTGACTAATCTTTCCCAGTCCTCTCCTTTCCCCGAACCTCCCCAGCCTCTGGTAATCACTATTCTACCCTACTTGTATGAGATTAACTTTTTTAGATTCCAAAATATGAGTGAGAACATGCAGTATTTGTATTTCATTGCCTGATTTATTTCACTTAACATAATGTCCTCCAGGTTCATCCATATTGCCACAAACTACAGGATTTCATTCTATTTTATTGCTTAATGGTATTCAATTATATCTGGCTATCTATCTATACTACATTTATATACAGATGTAGATATAAATTTTTTTCTTTATCCATTCATTTGTAGATGAGCATTTAGATTAACTCTATGTCTTAGCTATTGTGAATACCACTGCAATAAACATGAATGTGCCAATGTCTCTTCAACGTGCTGATTTCCTTTGGATATATACCCAGTAATGGGATTGCTGGATCACATGATAGTTCCATTATTAGTTTTTTAAGGAACTTCCATACATACCGTTTTTTGTAATTGCTGTACTAATTTACATTTCCACCAACAGTATATAAGAGGTCCCTTTTCTCCACATCATCACCAGAATTTATTTTTTGTCTTTTTTATAATAACCATTCTGAGAGGAGATGATTTTGCATTGTGGTTTTGATTTGCATTTCTCTGATAATTAGTGTTGTTGTGTAATTTTCCATATATCTGTTGGCCATTAGTGTGTCTTATTTTGAAAAATGTCTATTCAGTTATTTTGCTCATTTTTAATTGGGTTATTAATGGGGTTATTTTTTACTATTGAGTTCCTTATACATTTTGGATGCATAGATTGCAAGCACTTTCTCCCATTCTGTAGGTTGTCTCTTCATTTTGAAATGCAAATGGGCCTGAAGAGCCAAAGTAATCATAAGCAAAAATAACAAAATTGATGTCATTACACTACCTGGTTTCAAAATATCCTACAAGGCTATAGTAATCAGAACAGTCTGGTTCTGGCATAAACATAGACACACAGGTCAACGGGACAGAACAGAGAACCCAGAAATAAATCCATGTATTTACAGCCAAGTGATTTCTTTTATAAAGGTGCCAAAAACACACAGGAGGAAAAGACAGTCTAATCAATAAATGGTGCCAGGAAAACTGAATATCCACATATGGAAGAATGAAACTCGTCTCTCACCACACACAAAAACCAACTCTAAATAGGATAAATACTTAAAAGTAAAATCCCAAACTATGAAACTACTAGAAGAAAATATAGTATAAGTGCTTCATGAAATTGGACTGGGCAAGGATTTTTAAATAAGACCGCAAAAGTATAAGCAACAAAAGCAAATAGACAAATGGGAGTACATCAAACTAAAAAGCTTCTTTATAGCAAAGTAGCATCTCTTTTAATGGCAGTTAGTATGCTAATAATACAAAAGGTGGACATTTATTAAGCAGTATCATGTACTGATCATAGGCATACAGAAACAACAACTTAGATCCTAGACCTTGAGGAGCTCACTGATAGGTGATATTTATAAGGGGTAAAGTATATGAATAGAAGAAGCTGCTAACTCTGCTTGGGTCAAGAAAAGTTTAACAGAAGAGGTACCATTTAAGATGGATCATATACACCATGAAATACTACATAGCCATAAAAAGAATGAAATGATGTCCTCTGCAGCAACATAGATACTGCTGGGGGCAATTATCCCAAGCAAATTAAGGAAGAAACAAAAACTAAAATATGACATGTTCTCATTTATAAGTGGGAACTAAACATTGGGTCTACATGGACAGAAAAATTGAAATAATAAACACTGGGGATTCTAAAAGTGTGAAGGGAGAAACGGGGAAAGGGTTGAAAAACTGCCTGTTGGGTACTATGTTCACTACTTGGGCAATGGAATCATTAGGAGCCCAAACTTCAGAATTACACAGGATACCCATGTAACAAACTTGCACATGTACCCCCTGAATCTAAAATAAAAATTAAGAAATAATAATTAATTTTTAAAGGAAAAAAGATAGGTCATCATAAATTAATTAAGGTTTACCAAATAGGATAAGTAAGGGCCAGGGAGAGGTAATGGGTACAAAAACACTAACATATGAACAAAAAATACATTTTTAGGGAACAGTGAAAAATCCAAGGCTTCCAGGCATTTTCCTTGACCCTCTCTCCTACTAAGTCTGCCAAGATAATACAGAAGCAAAGATTATATGGCTGAATGGATAAAGGATTGGAGATTGGCAAAGCAGTTAGCAGAACAAGAAGAGACCATAAAACTGAAGGTGCTTGGACAAAGTGCTTGCAAATCATGTATCAGATAAGGGATTTTTCTCAAGAATATATATATATATATATATATATATAAGAATATATATATGTATATTCATATATATCACATGAATATTCATAGCTGCATTATTCACAAAAGTCAAAATGTATGAAAAAAGAAATGCTTATCAATGAATGAATACATGCACACATATATATGTAATATAATATATGTGTGTGTATGAACTCTTAATACTGAATAATAAAAAGATAAATAACCCAACTAAAAAATGGCTAAAGGATTTCTTTTTCTGTTTGTTTTGGTTTGTTTTCTTCTTTCCTGGTGACTTGGCACAGAGCAAGAATAAGATTTTTTTCTTCTAGGATCACATAAAAATGGCCATAAGCACAAATAAAAAGATATTCAACATCATTAGCAATCAGGGAAATGCATATCAAAACTACACACCTACTGGGATGGCTATAATAATACTTTTAAAAGACAGTTAATAAACGGTGGTAAGAATGTGAAGAAATTAAAACCCTCATGCACTTCCAGTGTGAATATAAAATGGTGCAGACACTTTGGAAAAACTGGCAGTTCTTCAAAAAATTAAACAGAATTATCATAGGATCCAGTAATTTCACTCTAAGGTATATACCAAAAAGAAATGAAAACATGTCCTCACACACACTTACACATGAATATTCATAGCTACATTATTCATAAAAGCCAAAATGTATGTAAAAATAAATGCTTATCAATTAATGAATAGATAAATAAAATGTCCAGACAATGAAATATTATTTGAACACAGAAAGGAAGGAAGCATGTTATATGCCACAATATAGACAAACCTTGAAAACACTATGGTGAGTAATAGAAACCAGTCACAAAAGACTACACAACATATGATTCTGTTTATATGAAATGCTCAGAATAGACAGATGTATAGAAACAGAGAAAAGATAAATGGTTGCTGTATTAATCCATTCTCACACTGCTATAAAGAAACACTTGGACCTGGTAATTTATAAAGAAAAGAAGTTTAATTGGCTCATTGTTCCACAAGGTGTACAGGAAGCATGGCTGTGGAGGCCTCAGAAAATTTACAACCATGGCAGAAAGGGAAACAAGCACATCTTACATGGTGAGAACAGGAGGAAGAAAGTGAAGGTGGAGGTGCTACACATTTTCAAACAACTAGATCTCCTGAGAACTCACTATCACGAGAACAACAAAAGGGAAAACCACCCCTATGAACCAACTGCCTACCACCAACCCCCTCCTCCAACACTGGCGATTACAATTTGACATGAGATTTAGGTAGGGACACAGTGCCAAACAATATCAGTTGCCATATTGAGGAAAGAGTTGAGGGGAGTGACTGCTAACAAATATGAGCTTTTTCTTTGAGGTAATTATAAAGTTCAATAATTAATTGTGGCGATAGTTGCACAATCCTGTGAATATACTAAAAGCCACTGATGTGCACACTTTAAATGGGTGACTTACATGGTATGTGAATTATATCTCAATAAAGCTGTTATTTAAAAAACTGAGGTTGCTAGGAAGTGTATGAATCAATGAATTACCATAGGATAGGACAGTAAGAGAAAGATGCTGACCACCTGGAATAATAGAGGGAAGTCAAAGAATAGAAAGTTCCCATAAGAAATAACCATAGATGTAGTAGTGGCCAAGAAGTGAGGGAAATAATATAATCCTTGATTTTACCAATCACTACTTAAGCTAACCCTAATCTTTCTTACTTGAGTAAAAGTCATTGGCCCTGCTAACTCAGTCGTGGATTAACCTGGAATTTGTTCGATTCTAGGAATCCAAGTCTGTTAGTTATCAAATGACTTTCCAGGAATTTTCTTTGACAGCCTAGTTTGTTGAGGTCATTTAATGGCGATGAGAAACCTGCTAGATCTGCTCAAGTCAACCAGATTGATATCTTATTTGGTGTACTCATAACTTCTGATCAGCTCTATTTCCTGTGAGACCTTCTCCACTTAGCTCAGTGGAAGGAAAATAAATGAATATTTATTAGGCACCTTATTTCCACAAATTGTGACATTTAATCCTCAAATCTCTTACTCAGATTATAAATAAAAAAGTTAGGCCAGAGAGTATAAGTGACTTTTCCAAAGTCACATAACTAGCTAATAAGGGGCATAACTAGAATTCTAGTTTTGGCTGAAATCCATGTCCTTCTCACTACAAGTAGGCAGTGGGTACTCTTGCAGAGTGAGACTTATTACAACAGTTTCTCCCCATGGTTCAGTTCCCCTGACAGCTACTTTCAATGCCTTTTGAAGCTGGAATTTGTGTTATTGCTAATTTTAAAACAATGATAACATCTACACATTAAACACTTCTCTAGCTTGTTCCCTTGACAACCACACACCTAGGATTAGATACAAAAATGTTCCTTGTTAGTGTTTGCCCTTAAAAATCTCAGTTTATGAGAACATAATTTTTAATAGACTTTTAAACAGAGCATACAAGGGTTTTAATAGCAATATAGAGTGGTATCTCTAAGCTACCACTTATATGGTATTTCATATAATTATGAAATATTATAACAACATAAAAATATAATTTGAAGAAAAATTATCTTCAAATAACACAAAATTTCAAGTTACTTTCACATCACTGTTCTTTCTCAGACTGGACCAATGAGCTAAGGTGTGCTGGAGCTAAGGGCTCTGAGATCCAGCTACACTTGTTTGGTCAGTTGTTTTATATATATATATATATACACACACACACATACACACACACACACAATTCACCCATCTAAAGTATACAAGATGGTTTTAGTATATTCACAGATATCTGCAACTATTTCCAGAGGTCTACTTTAGAATATTTTTATTGCTTTAAACTCTGTATCTTTTAGCTTTCGCTCTCATATCCTCCCAATTTCCCAAGCTGTAAGCAACCACTAGTCTACTTTATGTCTCTATAGATTTCTTCATTGTGGACATTTCATAAAATTGGAATCACATAAAATATGGACTTTTGTGACTAGCCTTTCACTTAGCATAATGTTTTCAAAGTTCACCCATATGATAGCATGTATTAGTATTTCATATTTTAATATAACTGGATCATATTACCTTGTACGGATGTATCACATTTTCCCTGTTACTTTTTTATTTGGTATCTTATATTACTTCCATTCAATATGTACAGATATTACTCTTTTTAGTGACTGCACAGTATTACATAGTTTTGATGCAACATAATTCATGTAACCATTCACCTACTGATAGATATTTATCTCCAATGTTTAACCATTGTAACAATAATTTATAACCTACATAAAATTTACAGGGAGAAAAGTCCATGACTCTTGGCGGGGGAAGGTGCCTTCTCTAGAACAATGGTCTGAAAAGCATGTTCCTTAATCTGCAGTATCATCTAAGAACTTGTTAGAAATGAATATTCCTGGGTCTTATCCCCAGATATTTTGATTCAGAAATTCTGGGTTGTGGCCTAGTGTTCAGTGTTTTAAGAAGCCCTCCTAATGATTCTGAAGTGCACTAAAATTTCAGAACCATTGCTCTAAATCTTTCTTACTGTACTACAGTGGCTATCATTGTTTGGTTTAAAGTAAATTTTAAAAATTAGCAAGACCAAAATAATTGGCTTTAACTCATGACTACTATGAGTGTTACATAAGGCAGGAGTACAGTAGTAAGGTATTTCTTATTTTTCTTTAGCAAGAACACTTTAATATACCAAAAACATTTCTTCCTCACATACTTTTCCTATCTGTTTGATCCCTTATTCTCTCCTCTCATAACCTTGAAAAATCAACAAGTAAACCATTTACACAGCTTTAAGATGCCAGGAGATGGAGAGATTTTCCTTTCTGACTCTCACATATTGATTGATTACAACCACAGGACAATGAACCTTACTTAGACCCCAGCTCCAATTAGAAACTGAAATACTGGGAAAATACGATTTTACTGAATTCAAAGTTTGAAACAAGAAGGAAACTTAGAGGGATGCTAGTCAAGAGTCATATTTTGGAGATAAGGAAAATGAAGTTCGGTGAAATTACATTTGAACACAGAGGATGCACAGCAAGTATAAACCTCATCCCTCATTATATTATACTCTATATACAGATTTACTATAATGGTTCTTGATCAGGGATATGCATGAAATCCATCTAGGGATATTTCTTTTAAATATGCATTTAGAAAGACATTTTCCTTATCTTACTAAGGACAGTAAGAGGACCGATGTAATTTAACTATCCTTAGAAGACATTAATGGACATCCAGTATCATATTGCTCTCTAATTCAGCAATGCCCACAGAAGTCAGAAAAGGTCCAAAAAAGTCAGAAGTACTTAGGCTTCTGATCCTTGTGCTAAATAGCTCCAGATTACTGTGTTTCACATTCTTTTGGCTTTCTGTTTCTGTCTCCTGCTTTGATTTTAGTTATTATTTATCACACGTATCACTGGGTTTGCAACCAGTAGTCTTAACCTCTACTCCCATAGCTACTACTGCCAATATGAGTTGAGACACCAACGAAATACAACCTTTAGAACCATTACAAAGATGACAGTAAAACAGGTTGTGAGTAAGGAACTAGAAAATTCATTGTAGGGACTCTGTAATACTTACTTTGACTACTCTGGAATGAAATCAGACATGGTATTCTGTAAGAAAATGGCATACTAGCACAACGTCCTTTACACAAATGAAACAAAAAATCGACTCAGGAATTTTTTAACCTCAGGAATGTATGCATTCCTCCATCAAGATTTTGCTCCTGGTTAGTTTTTCTCTTTGTATTTTTTATTTAATGAACTTCATTTTTTTAGAGCAGTTTTGAGTTCACAGCAAAACTAAGCAAAAAATAGTTACCATATATTTCCTATCCACACATACCCACAACCTCCCGAAGTACTGACATCCCGCACCACAAATCCATGGTGGGTTTTTTAAAGCTATGTAAATACTACCAAAGGGACAGTTTAAATTACCTGTAACACCACAGAACTGTGGGTATTGCTGGTAAAGATGCGTGTAGGTCCTGCCTTGGAAGACTGCAAATGGGATGAGAGGCCCATTTCGCTGCCTCCAAGGGACAATTTCATGTGTTGGTCTTCCTCTTCCACGAGAGATCTGAAAGTTGTTTTAAATAATAAAGAAGGGCAAATTAAAACTTGTACAATTCACAATGAGATTATTTAGAAAAATAATCAGTCACTATTGCCAATCATATGACTATGCAATATGGTAAATATTGTTTCACATTATTATAGGCTTGTACCACTCTTTATCTTAGAAGAAATGTATAATTGTAAAATACTTTCCAAGGACAGAAAATACAGATGATAACTGAGAAATCAACTTAAAACGTGGTTCAAAAGTATAGTCACAAAGTTCTTAAAGGCCACAGTAATTACTGTTGATATTTTACTATTTAGATAGCAATGCCATCAAATTGCGTTGCCTATAGTTAAAATTAATTTGGAGCACCTAATTTGGGAAAGATAAAAATAATAGCTACCATTTATTGAATACTCAGTATGTATCAGGCACTTGCCAATAAGTTTATACACAGACTAAATAAAGAAGGGTCAAAAACCACTTACCTAGGGTCACAATGATATTAAAGTAGCTGGCCCAGGCTTTGAATCTAGATCTAGTCTGATTCCCACTCCAAACCCCCATTAACAAAAGTAAAAGATTAACTGTGATATATTAACGCATTACTTCCTCTTATTAGTAATAGTTTTAATCAATCCCAACTGAACAAAATTTTTCACATGAAATAGGTTCTTTTTCTAGCAGTAACTCTCACCAGTTTGAGATTGTTTAATAGCTACAATTTAGTCACATTTCCATCTTTTCAAAGAAATGAATACTAAAAATATAAATATAGGCAATCCTGTATTGGCATATATCACAACAATAATATTTTCAAGGGGCATAACCAAGAGTGGGAAACCTTAGTCAGCAGGTCACTTAGTTGCAAACAGAATATGACAATACATTTGATAGTTTAAAAATCTCAGATTATACTAAAAATGGGCCATGATTAACAACCTTCCATCATTCCTTAGAAGAGATCTTGTGTTTCTCCATAAGCATACGTTGCTAAAATAATTTCTGGATCACCTGCCTAAGAGTGGGGAGCCCATGGCTCAAGAATTTGGTTCCGTATTCATGATATAGACTGCTAATAAGACTGCTAAAATAGACATTAGGAAAAAAGAAGGAAAGCAGATTTTCAAATGTTAGAACTCTTCAATTGCTTTGTAATTTCCTCAATTTAGAATTATTTGCTTTTTTAACTCTCTAACTGAGCTATCCAATATCAGAATGGTTTCACCTTTTTTTTCCTATTACACCTATAAACTAAGTTGATCAGTTTTAATGAGAAAAAGACTATACTAAAGATTCTACTTTCTGAATTATGACACCAAGTGGTTTTAAATCTTGTAATAATTAGCAAAAAGTCTGGCCTTAAGGGTGACATCAATTCTTCTTAATGATATTAGAGCCATAGTATAACTAAAAATGAATTAATAATATATAACTATGTTTAATTCAATTCTGATGGATATTCATTAAAGAAGAGAATACTTTAAGATTTTAAAAAGCAGAAAAGAAAATGGATATAGCCTTCCACCAGAGTTTCAGAGATAGCTTTAAAGAGAATTAAATTATATTTGTGATGTATAGCACATACACACACCTTTAAACAATGTTTTTGGACAGATGCTTACAATTACAGAATCAATTGGAAAAGTCAGAAATTGATTGATGGTGACTGGTATCCCTAACCAGAAAATGTCTATTCATCCAGAATTATATTAATAGGATATTCAAGCAGACCATTTTATTAGTTTCTGTATTCCCTGCACAGAGCCTGGCACGAGAGACTTAATATATGTCCTCTGAATGAATACAGAATCTTCTTTCTGTAGATCACTCCAAAGACATTTCTTTATTATGCAGTGCTTCAATGACCATCAATTATCATTATTATAAAACCGCAGATGTAAAAGGAATGGGAGTAAAGCTGAATTCACATTGCCACTATGACATATCCTGTAAATTACTTTTTTGAGTAAAATACAGAGAGCAACTTGTTTACTTTGTCATTTGTCTCTTGCTCTTAAAAACAAAAAGTGAAAATGCAGTCCTTTCTTGCCAATATAATATGCCTGCCTTTTAAATTAATTACTTCAAAAGCTGAAGAAACCTGCACTAAAATTATCTTTTTCTCTATGTTTTATCAGTATCATTTGTCTTTTTAACATTCAAAACACTCCCTACTAATTTTTGCATTGGTAACAGTACATGCCATGTTAACCTTCTTAGCAGATTCAATATTCCCATCTATCTCTCCTTTAATAAGTTTATTGATTGGATGTGAAGAGCACTGTTCTTCAACATTGTAAGGAGGTAACACTTCTTTGCAAACCTCAAGTCACAATTATATCAATTTATGCTTAAAGGAATTATCTGAGTAATTCCAAGAAAAAAATAACAGATTTTAAATTTGATTTTCTTTCAACTCATATAGTTAAATACAATATAAATACAAGTCATTTTCAATGTGGGGAGCAGGTGCCCCTCCTCCCACCTCCACATTGGTAATGTCTGCAGACATTTTTCACTGTCACAACTGCGGATGCTGCTAAACATCCTACAAAACACAGGACAGTTCTCTAGGTCAAAGATGTTTTCAGGCAAAAAAAGTCAAGTGCCAAAGTTGAGAAATCCTAATATAAAGGAATTGACTGTCTCATGAAAATTTTTCACAAGCAATTTCATGTTTCAAATAATTTCCCAGTCATAGGGTTGAATCCATGAGGTAATGCTAGCAATTTGAAACACAGCAGGATTATTAATTACCACTAATTCTTCCAAGGCTACCTAACAATTCCTCTGCTCTCCTAAGGCCCATCAATTTGAAAACTCAAATTTAACACTAAATAAGTAGATAATGGCTTTGAAGTTTTTAAGAAAATTATGCAGCAAAGCTTTGGTTTTACATAAGCTCATGTAAGAATAATAATTTCCTAAATCTGCATAAAATAGTTGTCATTTGGATCCAATTTTACATGTTAAGTTAGAATCTGGTAAATTCTGTTTAAATAGTCCCATTTCAACAACCATATAAAATTACTCATGGGAGAGACTATATTAACAAATTTTCTTTCAAAAAATTAAACCTCTCTTTTCCCTACCATATTATAGTCTGCATGCCACCCTCGCCTACCCCATCACCACAGCACACATCTTATTCTTGAAACAATGATCAACCATAAAGCACAAGAGCAGTCTTTCACAAAGTGTGCATGAATCACTCAACTGTGCTTCCTAAAAGAAAACAATTACTTTTTTGATGAGTATTAGCTTAGAGATAGAGGCACTGTCTGATCATTTTACTGAAAGCATTGTAAACGTGTTCAAACCAAACATACACAGACTGTGGCATTTCTCTGCACTGCACTTAAAGACAGAGGAAAAAAATGTCTAAGACATTGTCATATGTTAACAAAGGGCTGCCAACATTGTAATCTTGCGTCGAAATGTCCACATATTTAAAATTACCCAAGAGAAACGTGTAAGTGATATGAGCACACAATTCACAAAGATCAAGGTACAAATGGTTAGCAGATAGAAAAATGTTCAATCTAATCAGTATTCCAGAATATGCAAATTAACACAGATTGTATCTTTAAATCTGCAAAATTATCAGAGTACAAGATATACTCTCAAAATTGCTGGTGCAAACATGTAATAAATTCCTACTACTGTCTGCATAGAATTGTTCATCCAAATGAATTTTTTCAATGGAAATTTAAAACTCACTAAATGGACAAATGTGTTTTTTTGTAATACCAAGCAACATGACAATGAAGAATTGTGTCCTGGTATTTGTGTCCTGGTAGGTAGGACACAGCAAGAATGCTCTGCTAATCTGATTTAAATATCTTTTCTTCAATGAATACTTCTGTAGAGGCTTAATTTGGTAGAAGTTCTGTAGAGCACCATGTACTCTTAGAATTCATTATAGCAAATATGTTTCTTGGAATGCTATGTGGGGAAGGAAGAAGCATCTCTTAATTACAACATTTGGCTCAAAAGCCACAAATAACCTTTCAATGCTCCTCAAGCTCCATACCTAAATAAATACCATGGTAATCCGCTGAAACCAGTGCCATTGTGTTTAAAAAATAAGATATCATCTTGAAAAATTACAAAATGTGTACCTCAATTTCTTGGTTTCTATCATTGCAAATAGCAGTTCATGTTATATAGAAACCCAGGTGAAGTCAAATTTCATTGTCAAGGAAAAAGGAACATTTTAGTGTTTTGAAATAATTATCATGAAAACACAATAAAAACACAATTTTTCTTCATAGAGAGTTTTTGTGTGCCAACTCATGCATTGGCACATTAATATCTAGCTCACATCAAATAAAAGGCAACATCTTCATACTGCTATGAATAAAATATTGCTCTCTACACTTTCCTGTACTGTTTATAATTTCTGAGGTGAAAAAGGAAGAAATGAATTAGATGAAAGCTAGAAAGGTAAAAGTATATGAACAACGCTTTTTTCAATTTAGTTTCCCATTCGTTTCATAGTGCTTTACTTGCCATCATTTCATTACCAAAAAAAGATTATATTTAACAATATATTCGAGAAACTCAATTTCACTGCAACAAAATAATGAAAGTCTCAGGCAGGGTGCTATGGCTCATGCCTGTAATCCCAGCATTTTGGAAGGCCAAGGCAAGCAGATCACCTGAGGTCAGGAATTCAAGACCAGCCTGGCCAATATGGTGAAACCCTTTCTTCACTAAAAACATAAAAATTAGCTGGGCGTAGTGGTGAGCACCTGTAATCCCAGCTACTCAGGAGGCTGAGGCAGGAGAATCGCTTGAACCCAGCGGGTGGAAGTTGCAGTGAGCCTAGATCGCATCACTGCACTCCAGCCTGGCCAACAGAATGAAACACCAACATAAAAAAAAAAAAAAAAAAAAAAAAGTCTCTTGCATTAGTGTCAAAAGTATAATGTATAGATATTTCGAGTTCCCAGATTAACGATATTACCACTAAAGTTAGTGCCAGTGGGTTGGTATACAGGAACAACAACAATAACAAAACAAAAACAAGAAAGCTATGAATGGTTTAACAACACAACAAAACAGGTTGGTTAATCAAGGCACTGACTATCCACTACCCAACCCCCAGGAAAATAAAATACATATTGCTCACACTCACAATTTAAAAAGAAAATCAAGAAAAAGGTTTTCTTCAAAGAAGTACTTCCCATCCATTTGTTTTTCTGCTCTGAAACAGAGAAGTGTCTGCTAGCAGCAGCATTTGCTAAATGAAACATTTCTTGTGATAAAGTTGCATGGCAGGTGGAGAAGAAATTTCACCACCTGTTCTCATACTCATTTGAATTTCAGGGCTAAATCTGTCAAGGTATTTCCTTCCACCCTTGAGAAATAAATTAAAAACTTAAGATGGTAGAAGCCATTTTCCATTGGTTTTTCAGATAGAGTCAAAGTATTCACACTGCATTGAGTTCTAAAGATATTAATAGCTTTTCTACTCTTCTCTTTCTCCACACTTCCCAAACAAAAGCTGAATGATATCACACACGTTTGAGTCTACACATACTCAACTTTCATTATGAAAAAAGAAACATGTTTTGAAAAACTGGAAACAAAATTTCCAACTCATGAAGTAAATTAATGTATATAAAATAATTTTTATTTTAAATGCCTGGCATTTTTGTTGAAAAAATTTAAAAACTTAAAATTTCAAATATTAAAAGATTTGCCCCCCAACTAAAATTGTCATTTATAGTATCATTACACAAAGAAATTATAAATATCATAGTAACTTCTCTTATTTATTTTCTTTTTTGAATACCAGCAAGAATGAGCCTGAAACTCTGAAACTAACACCTATTGATAAGGCATAAATTAATTGCTGTTTAAAGAATATATCTTCATAATGAGGTGTTTGCCTGAAAGGAACCAAGAAAGATAAAGCTTTTGTTAGTTATTTGTAGTTTTTTTAATGACATAAATATATTATTATCTACTTGAAATCATTTCACTAATGGAACTCTTTAGTTACAGAAGAGATTTTATAAAATAGCTGCTATCTTTCCAAGGCTATAAGAAGCTATTGCATGGGCTGTAAGAAGCTATTGCACAGGCTTCTTATATGCATACGTCTGTCACATTTAAAATAGAATCATATTAATAAATAGCTTATGTCTGTTTTAACATGGGAATAAGATCGTTTACCCAGCACCTGCTGTGTACTAGGCATTGTGCCAGGCACATTCTAGTAGCCTACTTAATCCTTGTAATAATCTCATTTAAAGACAGGGAACTGAAGCTTGTAGAGTTTAGTGCCTCATGATGAGTCTGGTAACTATGATTTGAACCCACATCTGAATCCAGAGCCCACATTGTTCCCAAGCCTAAAAAAATTAAAAATAGCAGACAGTAGAGGCTATAAGTCACTTAGCATTTGAATGCTTAATTTATAAGCACAAGAAGGATATCAGAGAGATACATTATGTTACAGACAAGTAATTTTCTGGCTTAATTCAATCTGAAGATCACTTACATTTACCATTCTATTTCCATAAAAACAATACCAACACTAAAAGCCTTTTATGCTATTCTCCCAACGCATATGGGATAGGGAAGTAGTAAATCCTAGAAAATAACTTAGATCAAATTTGGGGAGAAAATTACATATTGAAATCAACATTTAAAAGAACAGATTTTGAACTCTAATGCCAACCATCAAAATAACCGATATAACACTATGACGCAGATAAGGGAATTGGGCCAGACAAATGATATTCCATTAGATAACTATAAACAGATCAAAGTTAATTACCCAAAACAAAAGGCTTTTGCACTGAATATCTCAATCTTGTCCTTAAAGAACTTCAAAAGTAATATTTGCTCCCTCTACCTACCATATTTCAAGACTTGTGTCTCTTCATCTTTTAAAATTTATATACCAGTTAAACTGCATCATGTCTCATGCATCTTGACAAAAATGTTTTCTATTTAGAAATCTTAGTTTATGTATCATTTCTCATTCTCCACATTTCTTATATTTGTGTGAAAGCAAGATAAGTAGATGGGTAGTTTGGTAGGTAGGTAGATAGATACACGGATGAATGGATAAATGGATACATGGATGGATGAATGGTAGGTAGAGTATGTAAGAATCCATTCTATTTTCTCAATGAGATAATTATTTTATTTCTAATGAAATAATTTAAAAATAATTCTACGAAGAATCAATTTCTAAATGTTGCTTCCATACCTACTACACAAACAAGTGAATTCAAAGCTTCCTTGCTTTTATCAAACCACATAGGTAAAAGAATGCACATGTGGTAATGGTAGTAGGGAAATGGCAATACGTAGAAGTGGACTGGGAGAAACAGCATGTGCTCTCACCACTGTCAATAGTCACCTTCCCAGTGCACAGAGAAAATAGTTACAATCCTCTGGTGAGGCATATCCCCTCTGGAGGGATGCTTCACCCCAGAGCTAACACCCAGCCTACCATTTGAGAAGTCTCCGTATCTGCAGCAGTGAGCTCACCTTCTCTTTCTTTAATCTAAAAATGAAGAAACTGGGAATGGGTGTTCCAACCCCTTCGATTCCCAGGCCAATTTTCTAGGAGTTTTGCTTCCAGAGGATTTGTTAACCAAGATGTCATTTTACTCCTATTATCTGTAGTTCATCAACTTTAAAATTTGACTATTTTGCTATGGAGCATTAAAATAAAAAAGCGTGTTAAGAAAGAACTGTGTCTCACCTTCCTAAGATTTTTATTAAATATTCAAACATCTGAGTTATCCAATTTTAGAGTTTATTGTAGAAGCAGTTTCCACAAACTCAAAACCAATTAGAAATAACTGTGACAAATCTATTTGGGAACAGGAGAATCATTAATCAACTGCTAAAAGGTGTGAAAATCCTATCCTTTTCTGATTTTCTCAGGTCTTTTCAACTTCACAAAGTCAATAATTCATGACCAGGTGTTAAGAGAATGTTTATTTATCTTTTAAGGGGAAACATGAAAAAAAAAAAAAACTAACAGTAAGACTCACAAAGTGATAACCATTGCATCCCATGTTTAAGAAATACAGTTGGCAGCCCTGAGTCCCACTGACTCTACATATTCAAAGCCTGAAATAAATTGACCAAATCTCAGTCTTGATTTTTGTAATGGCCTGGAGCCATCTCTAATTATTCCAATGAATGTAGGAAAAAAATTAGTATCAAATTAATCATATGTTTTCAATATGACAACCAGTACTTTTAAGACAGGGAGAATAATACAAAAAAAAAAGACAATTTCAGTTTTCTGCATATTAACTCAAGACGGATTAAAGACTTAAACTTAAGATCTGAAACTATAAAAACCCTAGAAGAAAACCTAGGCAATACCATTTAGGACATAGGCATGGGCAAAGACTTCATGACAAAAACAACAAAAACAATGGCAACAAAAGCCAAAATAGACAAATAAGATCTAATTAAACTAAAGACCTTCTGCACAGCAAAAAAATAATAATAATAATAAATAAAAAAAAAACCTATCATCAGTGAATAGGCAACCTACAGAATGGGAGAAAATTTTTGCAGTCTATCCATCTGACAAAGGGCTAATATCCAGAATCTACAAGGAACTTAGACAAATTTACAAGAAGAAAACAACCCCATCAAAAAGTGGGTGAAGTATATGAACAGACACTTCTCAAAAGAGGACATTTATGCAGACAACAAACACATGAAAAACAGCTCATCATCACTGGTCATTAGAGAAATGCAAATCAAAATCACAGTGAGAAACCACCTAACACCAGTTAGAATGACAAGCACTAAAAAGTCAGGGAACAACAGATTCTGGAGAGGATGTGGAGAAATAGGAACGCTTTTACATGGTGGGAGTGTAAATTAGTTCAACCATTGTGGAATAAAGTGTGGTGATTCCTCAAGGATCTAGAACCAGAAATACCATTTGACCCAGTAATCCCATTACTGGGTATATACTCAAAGGTTTATAAATCATTATAAAGTCACATGCACACCTATGTTTATTGCAGCACTGCTCACAATAGCAAAGAAATGGAACCAACCCAAATGTCCATCAATGATAGACAGGTGAAAGAGAATGTGGCACATATACGCCATGGAATACTATGCAGCCATAAAAAGGATGAGTTCATGTCCTTTGCAGGGACATGGATACAGCTAAACACTATTATTTTCAGCAAACTAACACAAGAACAGAAAACCAAACACTGAATGTTCTCACTCATAAGTGGGAGTTGAACAACGAAAACACATGGCCACAGGAAGGAGAACATCACACATCAGGGCTCATTGGGGAATGGGGGCTAGGGGAGGGATAGCATTAGGAGAAATACCTAATGTAGATGAAGGGTTGATGGGTGCAGCAAACCACCATGGTAGACGTACACATATGTAACAAACCTACATGTTCTGCACATGTACCCCAGAACTTAAAGTATAATTTAAAAAAAAAAAGAAGAAGACAGGCTCTCGACCTAATGAGTCTGGGAATCACTCTTAGGATAGTTTTTTCAAGCTCATCACAGATATGGAGCTCAATGGAAGCAAAGACTCTAATTTAAGTATCATTTTTCAACATTAAAGTTATTGTCCCTTTTCTGCATATCTGCCTCATCATTAAGGGTTTTTTCCACAAAACTTTGTTGTAAGATTTCAACTTATCCCTTTTGTACTATGCTTCGCATAAATAAACATATCCACTGCTGGCCACAAGTTCTTAGGTTGTTAAGAGATACAAAATTTCTTTACTGTTACTTACACCCCACTCACCTATCTACATATTCAGTTATCATACTCCAAGGGTATATATGTAGTCTTTAACTCTAGAACTGGTTCCTTATTTTTCTCCTAAAATGTCATCAGGATCCACCATTTTACTATACCCTAGAAGGCTATTTTAATTAAGATCACTATAATATTCCAGTCTATATCACAGAGCAATTTCAGGATCTAGCCACAGACAACTCTACTAATGTGAATAACAAAAGTTGCTCTATCAAAACCACCATAAGTGTTTACCCATGGTGCAGTAACTCTAAGGAATGAGTCATTGGGCAAAGTATCTATGTGTCATGACTCTATGTCATTACCTAAAATATTAAAAATTCTTTACAAAATTTATAATGTTTTCCTGGAAGGCAGACTGGTGATTTAGGGTGGAGCTGTTCCAAATTATAAATCATCAAGGAATTTGTCTCTTTGTGGGCAAGATGTTTATTTTTAGAAACATCATGGTAGCCGGGTGCAGTGGCTCAGACCTGTAATATCAGCACTTTGGGAGGCCGAGGCAGCCAGATCGCAAGGTCAGGAGTTCGAGACCAGCCTGACCAATATGGTGAAACCCTGTTTCTACTAAAAAAAAAAAATACAAAAATTAGCCGGCTGTGTTGGTGCGCACCTGTAGTCCCAGCTACTCAGGAGGCTGAGGCAGAAGAATTGCTTGAACCTGGGAGGCGGAGGTTGCACTGAGCTGAGATTGCACCACTGCACTCCAGCCTAGGTGACAGAGAGAAAGACTCCAGGTTCATCATTCTCAGCAAACTGACACAAGAACACAAAATCAAACACCGCATGTTCTCACT